>JAODTR010097146.1:0-13504 GCA_025399935.1 Amblyopsis rosae | reverse complement strand
GACAACACAGCCCTCAGGTTCATGGGGGCACCCAAACCTCTCCACCACGATAAGGTGATGGTTCCCGGAGAGGTCTCTCCATCTCACAAACACAAAAAAAGTGTGTATTATGAAAGAGAGATGTGTTTGTGTGTAAAATCATTTTTGTTCTTGAAGCAGAGCAGTTAGTTTAATTTAGTACTCATACATATACATATATGTATATATATATATATATATATATAAAAAAACAATGCGGTTGCATTGTCTGCATTATTAGTACTTATAAACCTTGGCCCCACACACAAACACAGAGACAGAGAGCAGAGAGCGACTGCCTGGTGATCGGTGCTGTTCCTGATTACTGCATAATAACCCTAACCTATCCAGTTTATAAGATAAATGTGAAAATATGGCATTTGTTTTATTTTGCTTCAAGGTCTGTTTAATAGCCTACTTAGCCAAACTATTAAACCTGGTTTAATCAATCACAATTAATAATTAATTGCGTTCAGAATTGTCGAACATAATGGTTTGAGGAGGTCATTCTCAGCGAACACACATTTACGCCAGAGGAAGGGTGACAGTTTAAATCTAATATTATTGGAATGTTTACAGAAAACATTCAAAATTCAAGGTCAAAGCAAACATTCACCACGAAAGTTCGACAATTCTGAAAGCACCTCTATATCATTCTGCTACTGTACCGGTTCACGTTTCTACCACTCTACATAAGAAAACTTGGAAATGTATCATTGCAGACCTGATATGATTATAGTAAGTTGACATTTTATTATTTTCTTAATGTTAACAATTTTGGGTCCGCTTTTTTACAGAATTACTGTAACGATCTCCCAAACATATTGTAACCGAGTATCTGGGTTCGCCTAACTGTATATGTATTAATAAAACAATGAACAGATACCATGATCGAACTTGTACTTAACTCCTTTATTTTATATATTAAAAATTATTATTATTCATAGCCTTTGGTCAATACTTTGTTGAAGCCTCTTTGGCAGCAATTACAGCCTCAAGACTGGGCTCTGGCTGGGCCACTCAAGAACATTCACAAAGTTGTCCCAAACCCACTCCTTTGTTATCTTGGCTGTGTGCTTAGGGTCGTGTCCTGTTGGAAGATTAACCTTCTTCCCAGTCCGAGGTCCAAAGCGCTCTGGAGCAGGTTTTCATCAAGGATGTCTGTACATTGCTGCATTCATCTTGCGTTCATTATACATGGACATTTACCATGCATAATGACTAACAAATTTGCATGTAGGCCTGTTTATGTTACTAACCTATAGGCCTATAAATAAGATCATGATGCGTGCATGCTTTTTTTTTCTCTGACGAGGGGGGGGGTGGGGGTGGGGTCAGAGGACCACAGTTGAATAGTGACAGTTTTCCACTGAACTATACACTCAAAAATAGCCACGCATATCCCAAAATCCTGCAAACGGTCCTTACAGCCTGCTTGGATTTTAACAGATACAAATTTCATATCATGTCGCCAGCACCCGCAATGCGTAGACTATATGCTCTTAATTCTAATATATTTAAAAAATGGTATTAGGGCCAGCATATACCACATGCCCTTGAGAGCAAGTGATCATGGTTACCTGTGAAATGTGATGTCTTGGTTAAGAGCACTGTTGCTTGCGCACCCGTATGCTAAACAGCTCTGAGGCCGGGCCTCTGACAGACGGGCCTGGCATGTGGCACAGTTCTGAATCCACTCCTTCACTGCGATGGTTACCCGGAACAAATAATAAGACACCTGAGGAGAAGAGGTCAAAGGGTACAGGAAAAGATAAATTAAATTGATACTACTTTTATTAGATCAAATATTCAGTTAAGTTACATGGTGTTGTAAATTAAAGTCAAATTCTGTTAGTGTTTTAAGTGAGTATTTTATTTGCT
This sequence comes from Amblyopsis rosae, assembly GCA_025399935.1. Lineage (NCBI taxonomy): Eukaryota > Metazoa > Chordata > Actinopteri > Percopsiformes > Amblyopsidae > Amblyopsis > Amblyopsis rosae. The sequence continues at coordinate 11,605 of JAODTR010097146.1, read as the reverse complement.
TGTCTCTATTAAGGAAAGAATACAGCACACAGACATTTTTTTATAAATATAGAGAAATGCATATGCAAATAGAGAGCACACAATTAAGTAAAATGATTGTCAAATCAAGTATTAATTGCCCTTAATCCCATTAATTTCACATATAAACAAACACCGCATTAACCTGTTGCTCCCCGCGGGCAAGGAAAAACTCCCATTATACACTCCATAGGGAAAGCAGGAAGAATCCCTGGAAAGGGACCATAGAGGGAATAATCCATCCTTCCAGGATGGTTAGGATGCAAAAGGTGTCGATAGGGAAACAATAACTAGCAATTATACATTGAACTAAATTAATTGTGCAGTTAATAAAAACCAACAGACTGCAGAAATGTAATAAACTTTGTAAATGTAGTAGATTATTAGTGATCCATAAAACGGGGTATTGACAGGAGCCACAGGAGATTTGTCCCAGTTCTAATGATGTGTCCTTGTACTAGTCTTGACCAGGTCCGCTCAACAACCATTTCGGCTGTAGGCCTATATAGTAGCACTACCTCAGCACAGAGGACATGGCTCCGGTAAATTCAGCCACTACCATCCACAAGTTGACCCCCTTGACATGACTCCATTATAAACTCGAGGGAAGCGTATTTGCTCCGGGCGACGCCAACACACGGAAATCGCTTAATTCGCCTGTTTGCGCGAGTTAAAATATTGTATCTGGTTCAGAATGTTTTTCAACAGGGAAAATATAGTCGTACCATCAGTCTTAATACGAATTATATGATATTATTTAAAAACCCACGCGACAAACTTCAAAGAAGGACCCAGCAGAGCAGATTGCGCCTGATAATAAATCTTACTTCATGGAGAGGTATGCGGATGCTGTTAAAGAACCTCACGAGTATTTAACCCGAGATGTCCAGACGAACTCAGACTGCATGCCAATATATTCCCAGGCGAACATACGGTAATCTACCTAAAAAATGTATGAGGATAATGTCTTTACGGGTTAAAAGGAATTTACCGTTATTGAGATCCCTAGTTGCTACAGGGTCTAGAGAACGCCAAAAAGTATTAGCAACATGCTTGAATGATTTTATCCTATTATTGTGCGAGATTGCTTTAAATGTTTTGAAGGGTAACGTACTGCTATCGGTACATCTTAAGACCTTGCGCAGATGGAAGAATGTAATTAAACTGTTTTCAAAGAAGAATGTCCGTGTGAAGTCTAAGCGCAATTTATAATAAGCAGGTTTTTTTTATGCCCCTATTGTCAATCGCATTAACATTCATAACCAATGCTATCAGTGACACTGTGAGACGCTAATCGTTATGAAAACATCGATGAAAATGTACTTAATAGCACCGCATCAACTCATAGAGATGGCACGAAGACCTACGAGCTCTGAAAGCATCCTCGAGTATGCTGAGGCCACACTGGATCAGAATCCAATCCACTTTATTTATAAAGCACATTTTTAACAACAAAGTTGACCTAAGTGCTAATACATTACATAGCAAATAAGCAATAATACCCAAGTTACACAAAACAATAAAACCAATACAACAGCACACCAAATAAAAAGAGCTCAGACAGGTTTAACAGCCAACGAATTGAAATGTGTTTTTAGTTGTGATCTAAAAACACAAAAGCTGCAGGCCAGTCTAATCAGGAGGGGGAGCTCGTTCCATAATCTTGGAGCTGCGGCTGCGAAGGCTCGGCCTCCAGTATTTTTCAGCCGTGTCTTAGGGACAACCAGGAGCTGCTGGTCAGTAGACCTTAATGACCTTGTTGGGGTATAGGGTTTTTAAAGTTCAGAAATATATGGCAGAGCTCGCCCATAAAGAGATTTAAAAACAAATAATAGTATCTTAAAATCAATCCTAAAACGAACCGGAAGCCAGTGAAGAGAAGCAAAAACAGGGGATATGTGATTCCTGTTTTCTAGTTCCAGTGAGAAGCCGTGCAGCAGCATTTTGGACTAATTGTAGTCTCGAGAGGGAAGCCTTGTTGTCACCTATATAAAAGGCATTACAATAATCTAAGCGTGACGTGATAAAAGCATGTATCACTTTTTCAAAATCATTAAAAGATAAAAATGGCTTTAACTTGGTTAGCTTTCACAACCAAATGTATCTGCTTTTCCATTTTAAACTCACAATCCATCTTGACGCCAAGGTTTGTCACAACAGATTTTGTATAGGGTTCCAGGAGACGCAAGTCCACACGGGGGCCATCAAGAGCACCCCTAGGGCCAAATAAAATAACTTCCAGTTTGTTCTCATTGAAATGTAAAATGTTTCGAGCCATCCAGGCATTGACATCAGTTAAACAATCCAATAAAGTATTTTACCAGAAAATGCGGGCCATACTAGAACATTCCTGATTATGAGAAGATTCATGTGTACAATCAGGTTTTGCAAAAATACTTGTCTGTTAAAACAAGGGGCTAACGAAACCAAACCTCCTCTTTCATTCGATGTTAATAATCCCATTTCATCTCAAGCCCGATCTCTAATACCTGCCTTAAAATTGCATTATTCAATGCCCGCTCCCTCTCTGATAAAGCCCCACTCATCCACGAGTTTATAACTGACAAAAAACTTGACATTCTATGCCTAACGGAGACATGGCAAAAACCAAATGATTTTTTCCATCTCAATCAAGCCGCACCACCTGAATTTGTTTACATTTCTCAACCTCACACCACTGGACAATGGGGCGGGGTTGCAGTTCTTTCACGTGACATTCTGAATGCCAGATTTGTTAGTATACCTGCATTTACTACATTTGAATGTATAGCTTTTAAACTCCCTGGCTCCCAACCGCTGCTAGTTCTAACTATTTACATACCTCCCAAACTATCTGACATGTTTTTAACAGAATTGTCCTCACTACTTGCTTTTATTAGTGCTATGTCCCCAAATGTACTGCTTGTAGGTGATTTTAATATTCATGTTGACAGATGATGTTGCTTGACGACCATGATTTTATCCAAAATATAACTTTCCCCACTCACAACAAAGGTCACATCATTAATCTAGTCTGCTCCACTGGTGTTTCTCCTGTCAATGTCACTGAGGGACACCTCCCCATATCTGACCACAAACCCATCTTGTTTGAAATATATGCCCCCCCTCCCCCCAAAAGCAATGACCCAACCGCACCATCACATTTAGAAATATAACGTTAATCCCACTGAACTCATGGGCATGATTGACACATACCTTTGTCCCACTTCTCTGTCCCCCCTGGAACTCACTACTCACTACAATGACTTTCCTCCTCTCTGGATACCCTTGCTCCCCTCAGTCTCCTTCACCCACACTGCCCCCTGGGCTACAGAAGCTGAAGGCTGCTGGACGTCTGTATAAAAGGACTGGAGAATAATCTCACTCACAAGTTTACATGGGTCACCTCTCAAAATACAAAACTGCCCTCTCAACAGCCAGATCTGCCTACTACTCTGACATAATCAACTCTGATAAAAGCCTTAAAGTTTTTTTTTTTTTTACTGTAAAGCACCTAACTTGATCCTCCTGATAACTCCCACCCTGTCCCCACCCCTGAATTGTGCAATTCATTTTTGGACTTCTTCAATGAAAACATTCTAAACATCCACCGCCATCTACAATCACCCTCCACCCCTACTGAGAACCTGTCCTGGATGAACACATCATTGGGCTCAACCTCTACCTCCATTACTGAAGTCATCATGAAAAACAAATTTACCTGCCGACTTGATCCCATGCCCACTAGCCTCATCAAAACCTGCCTTCCTTCCATCTCTCGCCTGCTCACTGACCGGCTTCGTACCCCCCACCCTGAAAATTGCAGCTGTGTGACACCCACACTTAAAAAAACGAATGCTGACCCAATGACCTGAACAACTTCCGCCCCATCTCCAACCTTCCTTTCCTCTCCAAAATACTTGAGGGTGGTGGCCTCTCAACTTCTTAATCATCTAAATTCAAATAATTTTTTTTTAATCATTTCAGTCTGGATTCCGTCCCAAACAGAGTACTGAAACAGCTCTAATAAAAATCACTAATGATCTACTCCGTGCAGCTGACTCTGGCCTCCTATCCAACCTCATCCTTCTTGACCTGACTGCAGCCTTCGACACCATCTCCCACCCACTCCTCCTGGAATGTCTGGCTAGTATTGGTATTACAGGAGTTGCTCTTTCCTGGTTCGCCTCCTATCTCTCAGACAGCCAACAATTTGTCCAACTAAAATCACACAGATGAGGCAGTCTCACTGGGTTTTCATCAAGGCTCGGTCCTGGGTCCTCTGTTATTTACTATATACCTCCTACCCTTGGGCACAATCATTAGACACCACAACATTGACTTTCACTGCTATGGGGATGACACCCAGCTCTACATCTCAACCAAACCTACCTCACCCCCCCCCCCCCCCCCCCCCCCAATCTCCCTCACCAACTGCCTTCAAGACATCCAGAGCTGAATGACTCTAAACGCCCTCAAGCTCAACAACAGCAAGACAGAGGTCCTGCTCATTAACTCAAAATCAACTTTTCCCACACAAGACAAATCCAGCCTTAACATTGCCGGTCTTCTCATCCCACTGTCAACTGTAAAAAATCTTGGCGTCACCTTTGATAACTCCCTTTCATTTGATTCACACGTCAAAACATTCACCCGAGCATCCTTCTTCCACCTCCGTTGCGGAGTGATATCTAGACTCCGCCCCTCACTCGCAAACTCAAGCACCGAAACCCTCATCCACACCTTCGTCACTTCACGTCTGGATTACTGCAACTCTCTTCTCTCTGGCATCCCAACCAAACTCATCAATAGACTCTAATTAGTACAGAACTGTGCTGCCAGAATCATGACAAACACAAGGTCAACGGATCACATAACTCCTATTCGGATTCAACTACATTGGCTTCCTGTAAAGTTCGGTATGAATATCAGAATTCTCCTCCTCACATACAAGGCCCTCCACAACCTGGCTCCCTCCTATCTCTGTCCTTCTCCTGCCATATTCTCCCTCCCGATCTCTTCGATCCTCCTCTACAGGACTTCTTGTCACCCCCCCATTCCACCTCTCCACCATGGGGGCTCGGGCCTTCAGCTGCTCTGCCCCCAGACTCTGGAAGGCACTTCCACTGTACATTCGACATGCCGCCACGGTCACCTCGTTTGCAAAACTCCTCAAAACCCACCTCTTCAAGATTGCCAATGGTATTTGACACTTTTTTCCACTCTCAACTGACTGTTTCAGTTATATTGTATTTTTATTCATTTTATTTTGTACATATTTCTTAGATCAAATGTTTATTTCTATAGTATGTATTTTTCAACAAACTGTTTTATATCTATTTACTATGTAAGATGTCCTTGAGTTTTTAAAAAGGCATCCAAAATAAAATTATCCATTTTAACCGACCACTCTGTGGATGTAAACACCCCGCCCGTCACAACTAGCGTGACCTCACACAATACAGTAAGACAGGATGTTATGACGCATACCGCGCCTCGTTTAAAAAAGAATGTCGAATATATCCTACACGTTGGGTAAATGACAGTAGAGGGCGCCATCGATCTGGTTGGACGGACTTTGGCAAGTTTATCTATATGGGAAAACCGATCCGGGGGTCACATATGGTGGACCTGGTACGCTATATAACGGCTAATTACAAGATCCCGAAGCAAACCGACCTCTAGGATGGAGGAGTTTATACATACGCATTGGCGGATCTAAACATACCGACCATATTCATTACAAAAAAGGCCGCTAGGTCTTAATTTCAAAACACGAGAGAGCGTCAATGACACAGCGCCGACCGGGGTAACGAAATGGAGAATGGCTTTTTAGATACACAGGCCGTTGATAAATAAGTACGCTGTAACCATATGTTTTAATAAATTGTTTAATATGGTATAAGCTGTTGGCTCATGTTTTACATACATTTTCTAAAGTCTGTAAACATTTGTAAAGAACAAACGTGTTGGTTATAATCAGATGGTTGGTATATCGTGGGTCGTTGCATATTCTTCACATAGTGTAACCATTCTGTCATTTTCTATAGGGTTCATCCCTCCAATACTTCATTACACGCATAGCTAAAGCCTTAGACCTCTGACAGAGGTCCACACGCCGATGATACCGGGTGTTGTAGTTGGTCATTATGATATATAATGTAGTCTATGAATCGGTTTGGATCGGTGTACAATGGTTGTGCGAACAACATTTTGCTATTAGTTGTCAGCCCCAGCTAGCGGTCAAAAATGTAGTTTGAGCGCCGTTTTCCCGTAAATAAAATTCACGAGCTGATTCTGGTCCGTCTTCACATTGACCGATATGGTCTCGATGTGACTGCTCCGCACTTGTACATACTGTGGTTTGTTATAACTCAGTGTGATAACATCGCCATATTTACCATCGCATTTAACGGTTCAAAGAAGGGGTACATAGCTATCGCCCACAATATGATAGACTACAATATCGCTTACAAACAGGTTGTAATTCCTCACATGCATGTTTATCGGATATAATGCCGAGTTATAGTGGTCATTCAACTGGAACCACTCTTTGTGTTTAAAGCCAAGAATGTGGGCCAAAGCATGGTTAAAGCGTATATGCACATTCAAATGTGGTATGCTAGATTTGATTTCCACACTGCGTTTCAGCGGATGATATCTAAAATGGACTGCCGCTTCATAAGACTGCATTATCGAACCGTTTAACTCATCGATTACGTGCTTTATAGTATCATAGCTGCCTGGGATGCAGATAAGCACTACCACATGCGCATATTTAGAATCCGATTGTGGATCTGCAGCCTCTGAGTGTGTGTGTGGATATGTTATCTCACTCAAACCGATTTACCAATAACCGGCTAGATTGAGAGGTCAGCTAAGATCTATAGTGAAGCTTGATGCTTTATTATCCTTAAACGTTTCCATGCTCCCGTTGCTCAGTAGCTATATGTTCTGCACAGTATTGGCTAGGACCCAGGAGTTATATTTTTGAGGCCACCCGCGCCAGCAAACTAGAGCATACTTTTTACGGTTGACAGCTTTTGTTTGTAAAACCTTCTCCACATGATATAACTTTTTCGAGTCTATTTTTAGCTGTAAAATACTTCCACATCTAGGACTTGAGCATTCTGTTAAATCGTTCGACAACCAACGCTTTTATGACACTGTCTGTTGAATAGTGTGTTATTTTATGTTTCTTCATCAATTGAGCGAATGTTTTATTGTAAAACTCTTTCCCCATCCGTTTGCAAATGTGTCGGTATTTTGCTCTCGTTTAAGATGCTTGCAAATGCCTCTGTGACCTTCTAACATAAGCCATTTTTGAAAATACATCTATTACCGTCAACATGTATTTGACACCATCATTGACATCACTCAAACATGCACGGAAATTTTATAACTGCCCATATTTGAGCTATGAACATAATGGATAGAAGTCGCTGCCACAAAGTTCCCCTAAATAATGTCCTTAAACAAATGTCTATGTCTGGCCGGTCAAATAATTAATAATAATAATAATAATACTAATAATAACAACAACAATAATAAAAAACAAATTTTATTTATAGGCGCCTTTCAAAGCACCCAAGGTCACCTTACAAAACAGAAGAAAATAACAATGGTAGACAATAATCATCAAAAACAATAATACAGTACATAAAATCACCAAGGTTCTAAAATGTTTTAAGGAAACAGAAGATTGCTGCATCCAGATGAGCAGTTTTTAATCAAGTTTTAAAAATGGAAAGAGAGTCAATTTTACGAATGTCTGGTGGAAGGGAGTTCCAGAGGCAGAGCGACTAAAGGCTCTAAACCCCATGGTGGACAAACAGGCGGGTGGTACAGTGAGGTGAATAGAGGAAGAAGACCTAAGAGTGCGTGTGTTAATTTGAAGAAGGGCAGTGAGGTACAGAGGAGCAAGATTGTGAATAGCCTTGAAAGTGAGGAGCAGAATCAAAAGAAGGGCAGGAGTGATATGATCCATAAAGGGGGTTCTGGTGATAAAAAATATGTATCTTACTCACACAACAGTATTCAATGGCTCAAATGGTTGTGTTACTCATCAAAATCCTTCATACAGCACGCGTTTAACCAGGAAGAAAAGGATATCGGGTCATACCATCTGGATGGGTACTCAGAGGTGTCTAACACATGTTACGAATATAACAGTTATTTAGTTTTGAAACATGTTACCAGGACAGACATATGCCCTCTTACATGCATCACATTCGGTGAGATGTACCGCACCACCATGCAACGTTTTGAGGTGCTGCGCTCATATCGTATAAAACAACACTGTAATAATTAATGAAAAAATGGAACGTGGTTAGAAAAATCTAATGTCGATGTGCAAGTATTTCTGTCCGCGTACAACGCTCCCGAACCATTCAACGCTAGGGCGAGGGTAAGAGTTAACACTATACACTTGAGGTACACTGCTCAAGATAAGACAATTCACTATGTTGATTTTACAAGTCTGTATCCTTACTGTAACATGTAGGACATAATTTGCGTGACTGGGAGTTTGGTGGAGACCGCTCCTTTAAGAGCACAGTGTGTTGTGGGTAATAAGGGGTTTTTGTTTCCTTAGCATGATGCTGTTTGTTTTACTATGGCGATAAAATGACTACACAAATTGGTTGTAGGAAGGAGAAAAAAAGAGACTAAACTGGTGACCCTGACGAGTGTCTGAGACGTTTCTCCAGACACAGCTTTAACAACATGGCATCGAATGCAGTTTCTCTCAAATTACTGGAGTTTTGTGAGTCGGCAGCAACGGCCTGGTTTGCCCAAATAGAGGCTGTTTGGATGCCACAAAATTATATTACGTGGTGTCAGCCCTTGGGAGCTCAACGGCGAGTAGAGTGGTGAGCCTCCTCACAAACCATCCGCAGCAGGATAAATATGAGACACCGACTGAGCACTTTAGAACTCTCTGCTGAGGGGGCCAGCCGGCTTTTCGCTGTACAAGGTCTCGGTGACAGCAAGCCGTCGGAGCTTATGGACAGGATTTTGGATCTATTGGGGGCACACAAACCCAGGTACAGGCCGCTTTGGCCAACACTGACATCACGGACTGTCGTACATTGCCCAGGGAAGTAAGATACAATTTTACTGGCTGGACAACCACACTACGCGGCCGCGTTGTTCCCCGCACAGCCCACTTCACTGCTGTCTGGAGGCATGACAGTCACAGTGGCGACAGCGGCTCAACAGTGGCAAAATGACTCCCACTTGTTTTTCCCACGCAAAATATGGACTTAAAGCTAAACAATGCCGACCCCATTGTAGTTTTAGGGGGGCGGGAAACGGAAGGTCCAGCTCTCAGTAGTTTGCCAAGAGCACTGGCATGGCCGTCAGGCTACTATTTATTATTATTTATTTGCCCTGGCCAAGGTGGCTGAATCGTGGTCTTCCCGGCAGCGGCGTCATCTCTCCAGCTCACTCCTCCCTCCCGTGGCTTCACTTAACCTCCTCACTATGGTTGACAGGACCACTCCCTGGCCAGAGGCGGTCCCCACTGATGACGATGTCTCCCGAGATGGCCTGGGCGTTTATACCCAGGTGATACCTGGGTTTGCACGGTTCGGCACCCCGTTCGACCTCTCTCGCCTTAAAGACAGCTGTTGGGTTGATAGGCTCCCATGGGTGCTGTTGGGCCTCAAAATTGCCCCAAAAAAATATATTTTGTCCTCCTCCGCAGAACTGGTTTACGGGCAGCCGCTGAGGGTCACAGGGAAGTTTCTTCCCCCCGCCACAGCTCCTTGGTCTGTGACCACTTGGAGGGCAATACACTTCGCAGCATGGCCTCCCCCACTCTCAGGTCCTTGCGGGTATTCAAACGGCAGAGCACGTCTTCATCCGCCACGACGCTCATCGGGGGCCCCTGCGCCCTCCCTATGATGGTCCATTTCGTGTTCTGGAGCCTGGTAACAAGTATTTTGTGGTTGAGATTGGCGGTAAGTCTGAGCATGTATATGGTAAATGGGCGCATTTATATAGCGCTTTTATCCAAAGCACTTTACAGTATTTTGCCTGACATTCACCCAGTCACACACATATTAATGCACCGATGGTGATTGCTGCCATGCAAGGTGCGACCAACCACCGGTAGCAGTTAGGGGTTAGGCATCTTGCTCAAGGATGCTTACAGGCAGGTCAGCACCAGGGTTTGAACCCACGACCTTCCGGCTGAAAGTCCCATACCCAGACCAGTAGACCATTCTGCCCCCCATGTGTGTCAGCATGTGTCAGTGGACCGCCTGAAGCCGGCTCATCTCAGTCTGGCTGAAGACCGCTTCACACACTATGGGGGTGAAAGGGTCAGAGGCAGGAGGTGATATGTTTGCTCTAATGGTGGCAATATTTTCCACAAAAAAGTGGAGACATTTTTCACAGGTCAGAGAATGTTCTTCGTATCTAGTGGATTGGGGAATATTAAGAACAGCAATAAAGAACATGGGGTTTCTGGGAATTTCTGTCAATAAAATCAGAGAGGTATTTAGCCCTCTTGGCTTTAACGATTCTCTGCTAACTATGCCAGCTCTAAGAAATAAAATATCTGTAAATGGTCTTTTTTCCATTTGCGTTCAGCTTTTCTGCGTTCTCGTCTCGCAGCTCGAGAGATTTCATTCATCCAAGTCAAGTCATTTTATTTATAAAGCACATTTAAAAACAGCAAATGCTGACCAAAGTGCTGTACACATCAATGCAATACAATTAATAAATAAAATAAAACTAGACAACAATAAAACAATACACAACAAACAAGACAGTTTTAGCATAGTGTCCCAGAACTTACTTGAATGCTTAAGAGTACAAGTGTGTCTTTAAAAGAGACTTAAATGTCTCAATGGTGGAAGAGGCTCTAATAGAAAAAGGAAGCTCGTTCCACAGTCTCGGGGCCACAACAGAAAATGCACGATCACCCTGAGTTCTCAAACGCGACGATCTAAGAGGCCTGGAAGTGTGATAAAACATAAGGAGATCTGAAATATACAATGGGGCCAATCCATGTAATGCCTTAAAAACAAGTAGCAGCACCTTAAAATCAATTCGATATTTGACTGGCAACCAGTGAAGGGAAGCCAATATGGGAGAGATGTAGTCCCTCTTCCTAGTGCCAGTCAACAACCGAGCAGCCGCATTCTGCACAAGCTGAAGACATGACAGTGATGACTGACAGATTCCAAGGTACAAGGAATTGCAGTAATCAATCCGAGAAGAAATCAGTGCATGTATAACAGTTTCCAAGTCATTATGAGATAGGTAGGATTTAATCTTAGCAATATTTCTCAGATGAAATAAGATACATTTGACAACAGAACTCATTTGTTTGTCAAATTTTAGTGCAGAATCAAAGATAAAACCTACATTTCTAAGAATGGAGCCCAACGGGAGCATATACAAAGAAAATAAAATTGGCCCTAGAATTGAACCTTGAGGTACACCACATGTGAAGATGCTGAAGATGACTACATTTCCAATATTAACAGAGAATGTTCTGTCTTTTAAATAAGAATTAAACAATTGAAGAGCAGCACCTTGGATACCAGCCCCTTGCTGGAGGCGATCCAGGAGGATATCATGATCAACAGTATCAAAG
>JAODTR010097135.1:0-13504 GCA_025399935.1 Amblyopsis rosae | reverse complement strand
TCCTCACGGATAGCTGAGCTTCTCACCCTATCTCTAAGGGAGAAGCCAGCCACCCTCCTGAGGAAACCCATTTCGGTCTATGGGGGTCTATGGGGATTGACTGCCTTTTGCAGACAGCCTCAATATATATATATATATATATATATATATATAATATAATTTGGGATTAAACACAGATTTGCAAGAAAATAAATATTTTCAAGTTATTGATGTCTTAAAAATAGTTTTAAAATCTGGTCCGGTTCTCGTGAATTCATTATCGTTATCGTCTCGTCACACCCCTACAAAACAATGTTGTAATACCACTTTTGACCACTAGGGTGAGCACAAATTGAGGAATGTGCCTTTAACAATATTTGGCAACAAACACGAAGCCATAAACTTTACCGTTTGAACCCTGACCTTAAGTGCTAAATATTTGACACCATTTCATTACTGTGGCATTTCTTTATTTATTCCTTCTCTCAGTTATGTGTTTGATTTCTGCAGAAGAATCCTACAGACTTATTTATTTATGAGCCAACACAGTAGCCAACAACATAGGCCTATACATAGTTTAGCATGCAAGGTTCCTCCGTGAACCTCCACATACGTACTTATCATTCTATTTTCTTTATTCTCATCACTGTCTCTTTGTCCATGGTGATTTGCATACACTGATCTCTATATTTCCAATCAGCCCCAGGCAACCTCCGGTGCCAAAGAGCCAATCTCTGCCAACGTACGGTAGTTGGTATGCCAGCCACAGTAATATCCCAAACGCCAGTGGCCAACGAGTTGCAGTAGCTATCCAAGCATCGGTCCTGCACAACAGGTTGAGACAAGACCATTCTTAAACACATACTGTGCTGTGCGACTATGTCATATTGACCATTAGGGGGCAGTGTCACTGTAAACGCACATGGTGCAGTACAGCACACAATTGCATGAGCGTGATTAAATCACACATTTTCTGCATGCCTACTTTAAAGGTGGAGTAAGCAATGGTGAACAAAGCTTGCCATTTGAACATCTCTCCGTTCAATGCCATAGGGTGCTCCCACAGAACCTCCACCCCCAACACTGAACACACATCGCCAAGACTTTGTATGCGTTCACATTTACAGAGCTAGGATTATGTAAAAAAACACCAGATCCTTTGTCCAGATCACACACACATCTAGCAGACCTTGAGGAGACAAAGTGTATTGGCTTACAATCGCTTACTACACTTTTAACATCCCGACTGTGCCTATAGACAAATGTCCAATGCTGTTGTGCTACAATTGTCTAACAATATCCTGTAGGCAATGTGTTGTATTTATGCGTAGAGTACAAAGCAAGGATAAGCGCCATTATATTTGATTTTGGGGTGTTTGTTTACAAGTAGCAGGGATGGCACCGATACGATACCGAGATTGGAAATCGGTCCGATACTGACTTATAGCTGGATCGGTATCGGTGACAATTGGGCAGTTGCAACCGATCCATGGGGCTGATCCTGTCCACACTATCAGCAGAAGGCTTCTAAAATGCATCCAAGTCCTAAAATAGAGATTGGCTGTCATTTACTTTGTAACTTTACCTAAAACTTAATTTAACACTGGAATCGGATCGGTACTCGGTATCGGCCGATACCCATTGTGCCGGTATCTGTACCGGTATCAGAACAGGAAAACACTGGAGCGTGCCATCCCTAGCAAGTAGTCACACATATAAGCACCTAGAGCAAATCATTAATTACATTGGGTAGAACATTTGAAGAGAAATTAAATAAGATATTCATTTGTGTATTATTACATTAATTTAATCTCCCCTGGCAGTTAACAACATGGTATCCTCCTCAACATTAAATATATAATTTAATATATTGTTAATACCCACATTTCACCATACAGCATAACATTTGGCTATTGTCTTGTGGTAGAAATGCATATCTTTCAAAGACCACAAATCTTCAGAATTATCTTAAACAAGCAGAACTGATGAAGAAATTGGGCATATTTTAAGTCAGATTGATTACTTTTTCAAACCAATCTAATAACATTTTTACAAATGGATCTGAATATTTGTTATATTGTTGAAAACTAGCCTCAACTTGCACCCCAGCTCTGAGCCTGACTACACCTTTAAAGTGTAACTGCACCCCAGCTCTGAGCCTGACTACACCTTTAAAGTGTAACATCACCCCAGCTCTGAGCCTGACTCCACCTTTAAAGTGTAACATCACCCCAGCTCTGAGCCTGACTACACCGTTAAAGTGTAACTGCACCCCAGCTCTGAGCCTGACTACACCTTTAAAGTGTAGCTACACCCCAGCTCGGAGACTGACTCCACCCAGTACACAACTTTGAAAAATGCAAATACGTAGTCAAGGAACTAAGGGAGGGTGCATAGTCTGTACATACATAGATGATTTGAAGTTCCATCTCATATATATATATATGAAGGCTATTTGATCTAAAACATTTATTGAATCAAATCACTGGTGTGGATAGTAAACAGAAGCATTAACATAATGTCCATATCCTTACAGTAGCAGTAGTAGTTAAATAAAATAATGTCAACATACTAGTCTGAAAACTGAAGTCTACTTTAGATGTAGGAAAATTACAAACACCTCTACATACAGTATCTCACACATTTGTAACCATGTATTAAGATTGCATTGTGCTGAGCTTTCACAAGCTAAGACGCAGGCAGTTAATATTTAATTAATTAATATCACACATTATTATGTCTGCTCCAATACTTGCACACCTTTTATTGATCGCCATGTAAACGTAATGTTTCACAGCAGACTAGAACGGACTTGATTCATGATTTGCATATGGCTGTAATTTGCCCACTGACAGCTTCAAAGCACTGTTTAAACTCCACGCACACACACACACACACACACACATACACACAGGCTCCCAAGATGACTCAAATGCTTACAGAAAGACAGAAGAAGAAGACACACCAGAGAAGACAGTTCTTTGGTATCAAAGATTGCCAGGGTTGGAGAGAATGAAGAGAGGACATTACAGCTCAATTCTGGCCTTTCTATTGGGCAAACAGAGGTGTGTCCCTGAACTAACTGCTGTGGACACGCACGCACACACACACATACAGCATGCACCTTACCAGCTGCCAGATTACTCTGGTGTGTGTGTGTGTGTGTGTGTGTGTTGGAAGGTTTCCAAGCCTCTCCCTGAGGCAGACATTATGCACACGCACGCTCACACACCTGCTCGTGCACTAATATCACATGGCCACAACATGATCTTTCCTTTGTGTGTGTGTGCGTATTCTATTGTCTCACATTGTCTGTGTTTACCTGTGTGGCTCACAGTCTCTGTAGTGCACGCACACACACACACACCTGGGCAGAACTCGGATTCCACTCCCCGACAATAGACATTGTCCTGTGTTACGGCAGACAAAGGACCTTTTACAACCTGGGGAATGGGGCGACCGGTAAGGTCTGCACGTGCACACACACGCACACACACACACACTCTTGACATTTGTGAGCAGACGTACACAGTGTATAATGCAGGTACATGCAATCAAACCTCTGAAAAGGTCATTTACGCTTCCTCCGTGTTTAAAAAACATTTATCCCATTTCAAACAATATAACCATGACTGCGGCGCATGCTTCCATACGTCTTAATGTTTCTGGTTACGTGAGGCTTGTGACGTTGAAGGAGGTCGTAAGGAAGAGGCAAAAGATGGCGCTGCTGCTTTTCGCTAATATCTTTATGAAAATGTGCTGAAATGTGGTCAAAATGCAGAAAGAAAGCTAAGCAAGTCAGCCAAGTGTCTATCACAGTGGCACAGTTGGCAGAGCGGGGCGGCAAGTGATCCAGACGTCGCTGCTTCCAACCCCGCTAACTCCTCACCAAGTGTCGAGGTGTCCTTGAGCAAGACACCTGACCCTATACTGCTCCCGGTGGTCAGGTGGGACTTGCATGGCTGCCACCACCATCGGTGAATGTGTTTGTGCGTGTGTGTGTGAATGTTAAACAATACTGTACAGCACTTTGAGTGTATGGAGGACCAGGACTGCCATAATAAAAAATAATTAAATAAATATAAAATAATTGAAAAAATAATTACATTTTTGTATTAAAATAGGCTAGTTCTGTATTTTTACATGTATTTATTTATTTATTTTGGATTTCTACATTTATTTAATTATTTTTTACATACATTTATTTATTCTTAAATTTGTTTATACATTATTATATGTATTTATTTATTTCTGTATTTCTACATTCATTTATTTATTTATTTATTTCCGTATTTCCACATTTCCTTGTTTTAATCATTTCCGTATTTCCGTGGCCGTAAATGTTAAGAAGGTAGGCGGTCCTACCTCAGGCCACAGCCGGATTGGTTATAGGGGTGTGTTTGGATTCTTTTTATATTTAGTTAATTATTTATACTTTTATTTATAAATTTATACTTTTATATATATATTTTTTTTTTATTATGGCAGTCCTGGTCCTCCATATGAGTGGGGGGAAAGTGTGCTAGCTAGCAAACCAGTGTTACATGTAAGGTTATCTTTTGAAAAAACGCTGACACCAAATAATAATGTAAAATAAAAGCTAGTCTAACAATTGCAGTGCGTAAAGAAACACCATGTCGGCCAATAGGGCTCTCGTTCTATGCTTAGCTCAGCCTATCATCTGGTGGAACGAAGTGTTTGGCTTTAAGGCTGTGTTCACTCCTATACTCTAGGTTACAAAAAAAGTATTTAATATTCTGTTACCATATCAACAATAAAGTGTAATGTTTATTTAATTGAAAGAAAAAGTGAGAATGCCTTAGGAATTAAAGACACAATCCTCAATTGTGTGCGTAATATGAAACCACAAAATATCATATGCTTGTGTGTGTGCGCATATTTGTGTTTGTTCATGCACGTGTGCAACAGACATATTGCCACTTATCGTGTGCGCACGTACGAACGCACGTTTGTGTGTTCTTACTGTATGTTCTTACTGTATTTTCTTGAACTTGTTTCATAGCAACACCACTATACCATACGACACGCACCCACACATGAGCCAGATGTGAGCGACGTTTCCTGTGAAGAGTAATATGTATGTGTGTGTGTTCATACATACATGGGTGTGTGTGTGCGTGTTCATGCATACATGTGTGTATGTGTGTGTGCGTGTTCATGCGTACATTGGTGTGTGTGTGTTCATTCATTCAGGCATGGGTGTGTGTGTGTTCATGAATACATGTGGGTATGTGTGTGTGCGTGTTCATGCATACATGGGTGTGTGTGTGCGCGCGTGTGTTCATGTTCAAAAATTCTAAAATATAGTTAAAATAGTTAACTGTTTTATCTTCTTTTCCAGGTTAGATTAAGTGAGAATAATCTCGAGAGACCTGGCCATGAGTGGCATACAGTCGCTAACACAATTTACAACACAAATTAAAGTATATAACAACTAACAAAATATCAACTTTAAATATTAAAAACAACATCCAAGGTTTCTACACAGACCTGGCTCTGTCAATGGGAACACAAAGTGGAACCACACACAATTCCAGCATTGGCAATGTGTGTACAATGTGTAGGGCATTGCTGCTGAGGAAGCACACATGGCATTGAAGGGAGGTGTTTTTGTTTTGGTTCAATTATCACTAGTCTTTCTCCTGCATCCTTGACTCCGCCTTTAATTGAGCGCATATTTTTAACCGCCTATTATTTGTCCTATTATTATGGGATGTTATTTCATACGAGTGCGCGATTGTTCATCCGTAAATACGCTGCTTACCGTTTGATCTATATACGGCACGAGGAGCGGAGGACAACGCACCTGGCTTGCCTCGCCCCCAACGTAAAGCTGGCCCTCCTCGAATTGCTATCATATTTTCCTGCGGCGTGCGGTGTGAGCGAAGGTGTGAGATGTCAGCAATTTAACATTGAACCTGACCACAATAGTGTGTTAGGTTGTGTGTGCGCGTGTTTGCTAGCGATCAAATGCTTGTAGCGCATCGTGCAACATTGTAATTATGCCCATTGTGTTTGCTGTTAAATATGAATGTAAACAATAGATGCTACGCGAAACAAAAGGCACTCACACACACACACACACACACACACACACACACACACACACACACACAGTGAACTGACCTTGAAAGGCTTCTGGATGGTGTAGGCGTGTAAATGTATCACTGCCTTTCCAACTGAATCAGTAATGAGAATTTCATTACCTTGGCCCCAGATCTCCTGAGAGCCAACACGTGCACGCACACACACACTCACATGCACGCACTAAGCACGCACATGTGTGTGTGCAGGGCACATGCTTGGTATTGTTAACAGCAGTTAGGCTGTTCATCAGTTGTTTTAGAAAGAAGGAAAAAAGAAAAAGGATATTTAGTTGTACGTCTTTCATATGTGAAAACTGTTTGAACGTTGCATATCTGCATTTGTGATGAGTGAATGTGCAGATATATTTATATTCGCTTGTACATAAATGTCATGTAAATGGTTAGGGTCGGGGTGTAACAGTTCCACACACCACCATATGAAGATGCTTAGGGATATATTGTATGTGCAGGCATGTCTTTTGTTCACATACTGTATGGGTGTAGATGTTGGATGGAGGAATGCAATAGGTTGTGTGTGGTGGAGGCACCCCAAGGTCACAGTGACAGTGGTTATTAATGACGGCCCGGAGTCTAGAATAACCCAAACACACACACACTCCTCAAACGTGATTGGAGGAGAATCAAGGGCTGAATAAGGTGGTCGAAAAAGACACGCCCCAATTGTTTTGTTTACTTTATTTGAAGAAGGGAGGGGCTCTTCTTAGCCTGCGTTCACACGGACAACAAATGATGCGGACAAAGCAGCCATTCATTGTCAATGAGTTACAGTACTACTACAACTAGGCGGAGCGAAAATAGACCCGATTACCGTTTTATGCAAATACCGAGCGATGCGATATGACGCCTGCCAATGGGAGTGGAGGGAAGCGTGACACGCGTTGCTGAGACAAATGATCCAACCGATAGGTCACCACAAGCCAGGAACACCCACAAGCGACAAGCCGTGTCTCCCTCGTTTGTCGTCTTGGTCCGCAGGGTGAGAAGACGGAAGGCGCTTGGTAATAGCTTGCGAATGTGTCGGGGAGTCTGGTGTGTCACTTAGCGATGCACAGCGATTCCGTGGTATTTTGTCTGAGATCGATTCTTCTATCTCTGTAGGAGTGTCAAACAAAAGGTCGCTTAACGAGAGAGAGAGCCTATTAGAGGTCCACTGCACACGTACTGCATATTAAGCAACAGCACACACACAAACACACGTCATTGCTGTGTTTAAATTGCTCTCATTTGCTCAGTTATAAATAGAAAATGGACTGCATTCATATAGTGCTTTTCTAAACTTCCGGCCACTCAAAGCGTTTAACAGGATTGCCTCACATTCACCCATTCACACACACATTCATACACCGATGGTGATGTCAGCCATGCAAGGTGTCACCTGAGCACTGGGAGCAGTTAAGGTTAGGTGTCTTGCTCAGGGATACCTCGACGACATTTTGAGAATCAAACACTTAAGCATGAAACCCATGCTTAATGTTAATTCATGTTAATTATTATTTTGCTACCAACTGTCAATCTTAAAGGACTGCATAGACTGAAAAGAACATACAGAATAGATTAATCAAATAAAATGGGTCAGTGGTCAGATATGCATCCCTTTCCAAAAGGTGGGAAGCAGATACAGTATTGCATGTTTCTACCCATTAGAGTGTTAAGTTAAAGTAATATTTGATTAGATATTTTCAACTATCAATAAGACCTAGGGAAAAGAGAACTTAATGACCCAGGAAATGGGTCTTATATTGGTTTTATTGTTTTGCCTTTCCGTTCAGGTGCAGTCTGATGTGTTCTTATATTAGAGTGTCACAGCAGACATATTAGGAGTGGCAGCCTCCCTGACATTTCACTGTAGATGTGTGTCTTTGGAAGGATTTATGAAGGGATGACACAATATACAGTAAGTCAACAGACTCATTAAACTGTGTACAAACAGTACGGTTAGGGCCCCATCACACTGAGACGTCGCTAGAAACACGTCGCTAGAAACGCGTCGCTAGCAAAACCGTAGATTTCCAGTTGTACGCCGCAACTGGCATTCGCTTTTGGATGGCGGCGAGCGTCGCGTTTTTTAGACGCGCATAAAAGTTTTCATATTCTCAGTCGCACTGTTTGTCAATGTGACAGTTGGCCCAGGCAGCCATTCTCTTTGACGCAGGCAGCCCATCTCGATGTGATCGGGGGTTTATCAACGCGCTTTTGAAGAGGCCGCGCCTTTAGCGAGGTGTCTCGGTGTGGTCGGGGCCTTGGAGGTCCTAAAATGATGTTGACCTTTGGCAGAAACCTCACTTTCCTACCTCAAAATACATACAATACACACAATAACGGGATACAATATTTAGTTTAATCAAAACAAACAATCTATTGTTTTGTCTTTTCAACTGACACTGGGAAGAAACATTTGGCGAATGATGATGTGGAAACACATAACCAGTACATATACACTGTCGGTAAGTTATATGTTTTTACAGCAGTTTACAAATATTAAAAAAATGTATAAATACATTGAACAAATTAAATATTTCATCCCAAGCGGTAAGGAATTGGTAAATATGCGCTACGATTTTCAATTAAATATAATTTTAAAGAGCTTTAGCTATACTTCAAAATAAAATAAGGTAAACACTAAATAAACAATGGCTCCATTTATTCCTGAAGCCCTTTATTTACTTGTTGGAACCTACATTATCGGCTAAGATTGAATAAAATGTGTATGCTAAGGCTTTTGGGTAAATGAAAACCCATTACAATCAATGAGGCCGAGGGATGGAATGGTGCCAACGCACACCATTTGCCAAGAGAAGGGCGTGGGGGGGGGGGTATCCTGTCACCCCCCCCACCCCCTCTCTTCACTGTCATCAAACAGGGTCCCAGGGGATGACAGATCGCTGGGTAACCATGGTTACTGGGATTGGGTGTCCCATGCCGGTAGGGGGTCACATATTCTCTTTCTCGTGCTCACACATGCGCGCGTGCGCACACACACACACACACACACAAAGCCTTTGTTAGGAGTCCTTGCAGGCCCTAGCTTGGGGGGTAATATCATCTCATTTGCAGAGCAAATATTACCTACGCTTTTTAATAACATCATACTCATCGCCCATAAAGCTAAGTAAGTACTTTTATGAGGATTTTAGGGTTTTAAGTGTGAGCATTATTAAGGCTATTATGATGGATCCTGGGAACTGCAGACTCAAGAGCCGTGATTAAATTAGCATTATTGATGTAGTTTGGGAGACACAAATGTCACGGGAGTCGAGAGAAAGGGCAGAAGGTGCCGGTGTGATAAAATAAATCCATCCTGTGAGAATACACATTATGGATTTATTTTATCACACCGGCACCTTCCTCTGTGATCTCTATAATCAGATGTATGCATATCGATACGCAGGAATATGCAGGCAGCAACGTGAGTACTGGTGCCGGATGTGTCCTGGTGTCTGTAGTACATTTGTATTAGAATCGTATTGACCGATCGTTCGTGTGGAGAGCAAAGAAAAGCAACAGGAAATGAGGGAATAACAAGGTGTAAACAAGGAGACAGAGATGTTACTTTATATTTGCTTTTAGAAGAATAATCTGCATGTAGATGTTTATCTACAGCTGACAGGAAGTGGGAGTCTTGCCCCCGGATGTTTGCTAGCTACACCGGACACCAAATGCATCCCAAGTATATTGGACCTTGACCCCAGTAGCAGCCAGGGCTGTGTAGCAACACCAAATTATTTTTTTCAGCACACACACAGAACAAGCAGAAGTCCGTGAGAAGAGAGTCGCTGTAAAATCACTTACCACATCTTTAATAATGAAATATTTAAATGTATTTAATCTGAATATATGCCTGCATTACAATATGTAGTTTATTCCAACAGAAGTCTTTTTATGGTCTAATTAAAATGTTAACCTCATGACCTCATATTTATAGAACGACTACACTGCTGTTATATGAAATAAGGTGCCGATTTCATTTTCAGGCCAATGGGATTGGGGAGACGCTATTGTCACACCAGCCAATTAGATGATGGAAAAGTGTGGCATCACGTGTTGCTGGGGCCTTGTGCAGAGAGCAGCTATACTGAACATGAGCCTAACTAAAGACAGTATTCCTAGCTATAGGTACAGTATTCCTAGCTAAGGATACAGTATTCCTTGCTAAAGATACAGTATTCCTAGCTAAATATACAGTATTCCAAGCTAAATATACTGTATTCCTGCCTAAGATACAGTATTCCTTGCTAAATATACAGTATTCCTAGCTAAATATACAGTATTCCTTGCTAAATATACAGTATTTCTGCCTTGTTGGAGCTTTCCTTGACATATAGAGGAGAGCTGTCCCATATGGACCACTCCCAGTGCACGCACACACCCACACACGTGCGCGCAGACACGCATGCACACACACACAGCTTTAGGCCCTTAGGCTAAAGAGGCCAGATAATTTAACTGGATTTGGGCGTGTGGACAATTACCAAAACGTCAAAGAACTATTCATTCTACATAGAAGAGGCTCTGTATAAACTGGATAAATATGTAAAGATGAAGTGAAAGATGAACCGGCACTTAAAGGTAAGGTCCTTTAAGTGCCAGTCAGTTAGTCAGTATAGTCTGTAAATATCTTTTATTTTTATTGATTGGTTTTTAATTTAAAAGGTCTAACCAGGGACTGTGGTCGCATATGAGCTTAGGCTATAAACCCATCTATTCCAGATTACTATGACCATGTGTACATGTAACCTGTTATAATGTTTATTGTATTGTCCCTGATAAATAAACAAATACAAATACATAAATAACCCTTAATAATCATTTCATATATCCCCGCCAGATCGATCTCTTTTCTGCAGACGTGGCTGCCCTAGCATTCTTTATTTCTTCGCACTTTCCCTCTCGGGGAACCCCTCAGAGGCCTCAGACGGAGGCCGGCAGACAAGAAACGGTGTTCCTGGGAAGACCCATGTATAATGTATGAACCAAGGATAAGGATGACAGACGCATGAGTGATTACAGGTTACCTCTGTGTCGCTGTTCTCACGTGACCGCCAGAGCATTATGGTATTATTCGCTCCAACAACATACTGCTGCCCTCAGCAAAAACACAGAGGGAGAGGGAGAGAGAGAGAGGGAGAGAGAGAGAGAGAGAGAGAGAGAGAGAGAGAGAGAGATCCACATCTAGCCTTCCCTCTTGGTATATCCCTGCTGGCATGGGTTGATATGTGTGTGTGTTGTGTGCACTCAAGGTGTTGCTACTGACGTGTGTGTGTGTGTGTGTGTGTGTGTGTGAATTTGAATATGCATGAGTGCATTCACAGTGTATGAGGATGTTTCACTGTCTGTGTTCAACCAACATTTGTAGGCGTACTTGTGTGTGTGTGCGTGCGTGCGTACGTTATGTGTTTGCAATGGTTTTGTGTGTATGCGTGTTAGCTAATTAAGGTGTCTGCTTTTGAGCACGCACTTTGTTCTACATATTTGCCAGGTGTGTGTGTGAGAGAGAGAGAGAGAGAGAGAGAGAGAGAGAGAGAGAGAGAGAGAGAGAGAGAGAGAGAGAGAGAGAGAGAGAGAGATGGACTGAATCACCATTCCCCACAGTCGTCTTCATCATCACATTCATCTCCGCTACCCCATTCTGTCTGACCACCACTGTCCCACCCCTCCTCCTCTTCTCTCCAGCTCTGCCAGCACCTGAGACACACACACACACACATCTGAGACACACACCTGAGACACACGTCTGAGACACACACACACATCTGAGACACACACACACACACACCTGAGACACACACCCACACACGTTACCCCTGTAATTCCGCTGCCTTATTTTGTGGAGAGGAGAGGTTCCGTCTTCTCTACGTTATTAAACGTTATTATTATTAAACATTATTATTAAACTGATTCAACTGTTTTATTGAACATTATTATTATTAAACAGTATTATTATTATTAAACAGTATTATTATTATTAAATAGTATTATTATTATTATTAAACAGTATTATTATTATTAAATAGTATTATTGAACATTATTATTATTAAACATTATCATTGATTAGCATCATATTGATTATTATCACCATTAACTATTATTAAATGGTATTATTATAAAAGTGTATAATTATTCAACATTATTATTATTATTAAACATGATTATTAAACAATATTATTATTGAACATTATTATTATTAAACATCATCCTTAAACTGTATTGTTAAATTATATTATAAAATGTTATAATTATTCAACGTTATTAATATTAAATGTTCAACATTATTATTAAAATGAATAATTTAACATCATTGTAACATTTTATTATGCAATTATTAAATTAAAGTTATTAAACATTATTATTATTATTATTAAACCCTATAATTAAACGTTAGTATTAGCTTACCAAGTTAAAAGTAGGCTACTTTATTTAACTGCTGAAATTAGAAAATAAAGTACTGCACTGGCGACAGATACAAACTTCCTCACCAGAACACATGGAAAGTCAGTCTAGCGTACAAGGATATACAGTATGTATCAGATGTTCAGCACAGAGTTGCTTATGTGAGGATGAGACTAGGTCAGCATTGGAGACAGGCAGAGCCAGGGTTATTCCTGGACGACATGTCCAAAGCGTGAGGTGATACACCATTATGTCACCAAGCAGCAAAACATGCCTCACTGGAGTGGAAAGGCAGAATGGGCTGCCGTATATATTTCCACCAGAACTGTGGCTTGGTTTTGGGTGGCTAGGCTACAGTAGCTAGCTCAATACATGGCAGCGCATTTAAGGCAAAGAGATTTAGCTGGAGACATCGCTGAATTAATGTGGCATGTAATCCAGTGTCATTATGTGATTTCAGGCGTACTTTAAACCTTCCGTTCTGGGCAGCTGGCAGGGTTACTCATTTGTGTAAACACGCATAATATCCGAGAACAATGATTGTGTTGTCTCCAAGCGCCATGAAATACCTCCGTTGGGGGAAAAGAAAATAACTTTTTTATTTGGAGGCAAAGCCGTAGCACCACAGTAAGGCATTGTGCACATGCAGGGACATGTCACTGCCACTCAGTTACTGTGTCATCACCACTTGGTACCTGAAGAGACGTTTTGAGGCCCTGAGTATGGCTTCATGCCCAGGGTATGGCTCCATTAGATTATTATTGAAGCCACTTTTGCCTCAGTTGGAAGTCTGGGTCTAGCCTCATGAGACCATCCTGATCTCACGAGCTCCTTTCATTTGGCCGTGAGTATCAGTATCAGAGTACCAGTGCAGTTTTAGAGTATCTGGAACCCTTCACTTCAATTTACATTGAATAAAAGATAAAAAAAAAATATATATATATATATATATATACACTCACCTAAAGGATTATTAGGAACACCATACTAATACTGTGTTTGACCCCCT
>JAODTR010097124.1:0-13505 GCA_025399935.1 Amblyopsis rosae | reverse complement strand
GTTTGGGGTCCCTTGCTGAAGCTGCTGCCCCCGCGACCCGACTCCGGATAAGCGGATGAAGATGGATGGATGGACATTTTAATAATACTGTGATAATACTGATAACTGTGATAATTGTGTGATACACACATACGGGCTCTCCAGCGCATGGGGGGGTAAGGTTGTAATATAATTCAGGGTCTGTTTAACATTGTCGGAGCAAAGGAACCTCATTATCTCAAATTGCTTTTCTATTTAACCTTGGAATAATGGAGCTTTTCCACTGCTGGTACCAGCTCGCCTTGCCTCTACTCGCTTTATGGAGCTTTTCCACTGCTGGTACCAGCTCGCCTTGCCTTGCTCTAGGGAGCTTTTCCACTGCATAGTATCAGCTACCAACAATAGTGAAGCGCCATAAGTGTGCAAACACGATTGGGTCAAGATCTGAATGGGGTTTTGGTTCACAGGATAGGAAATGAGGCCACATTTGGAGTACTTTAGAATCGTCACCACACTCTCTCATTCACCCTGCAGAGCGCATTTCTGAAGTCGTGTGCCTGTCTTATCTTTTTTCCTTAATCAAAGATGCAACTAATGTGTTACTGTAATGAATTCCATGTCAAATAAGGGTGCAAATTCTGGGTCAATACTGATATTTAAGTTTTGCACGTGCTGACATTTTCTTGCCTTTCTATTTAAAGTAACGTGTGCAGGGCACCTGTTGCCCCTTTGGCCATGTCATGATGCCACCATAGCCATGTCATGATGCCACCAGAGCCATGTAGAAGAGAATTGTGTCAACTCCATTCACTCCAATGGACCATTATTTCACAGCAATGGTGGATTGTGGAACCTCGAAACAGTTCCCGTATAAATTATATCGTAAATGTAAATCGATGCATTTATTCACTACTAATTACTAAAATATTGTTATGTATCTGTATTATTCAGTTCAAATTGTCTCTGTGAACAATATGGCAGTTGAAAACGTATTGCTCTGGGTACCACCATTTGGAGCCTCTCCAGTTTTTTGCATTTAGCCAGAGCAAAATTGATCTATGATCAATTATTATTGATTGAACAAGTAAGCACGGGCCACTTCCATCTGTGAATGTCATCGTATGTCAACAAGGCGGACATCGGCGGATATCGATGTACGGCCGATATATCGCTGCTTTGCTATAGTGACGGCTCCTCCTCACACATCCTCTTGTGTGTTTATTCCCAGGTCCAAGTTACAGAGAGACCAGGACAGGGACGTCAGTGAGATCATCGCCCTGGGCATGGCCAACCCTCGTGCCTCCAGTGAAGCACAATATGACCAGAGGCTGTTCAACCAGAGCAAGGTTGGAGAATGCACGTGCGCACACACACACACACACACACACACAATGCTTAGCTGTTATATTGGCAGTGCATACCTGATCAGCCTTAATGGTTGTTATAACAAGACATGGCAGGTTGTGATAGTGAGTGACTGAACACAAGGACATCTGCTGGACTAATGATGATTTGACTTCCAAATGCTTTCAAAGTTAACACATTTTAAAATATATAAAAACAACAGAATGTGTGTAAAAAATCTGTATCTTCAGTTAGAAAAATGTAAAGTCATAAGCCATTTTGCCTGTGCTTAGTCATTGTCATATTGTGTTAATAGTTTTAAAAGATCTTGTTAATGAAGTTAATTACCATTGGACCCTGTTAGACCAATCAAGTGTCAGGACATGCAAGAGGCATGTCCTGCGTTACCTTTCCTGGGCTGATGAAGGCCAGTAGGCCACAACGCTGGCATGTTTGTTAGACGTGACCAGAATAAATAAGTGACATTGAGATTAGCGATTTGTCCTGAATATCTGTTAATGTGCTGCTGTATTACTACCCTTTTGGTATTTAATATTGGATTTTTAAAATGTGTCATACATACATACAGTGTCTAAAGAAAATCAACAGTTGTAAAAAGTCACTAAACTAAATATGTGAAATGAACGACAGCAAACCATTATGTGAACACGGGTATAACGTCATCACCCCGTAGATCTTCCTCCTCCAGTGTCACTGTAGCTGTCGTATCTGTCTGCAGGGTATGGATAGCGGCTTTGCGGGTGGCGAGGATGAGACGTATAACGTGTACGACCAGCCGTTCCGCGGCGGCAAGGACATGGCCCAGAATATCTACCGGCCCGGCAAGAACATAGACAAGGATGCCTATTCTGATGACTTTGACACCCTCATACGCAGTAACAGGTAATGCTGACCACTACTGCGTAATATAGCTGTATTTTTTCATTGATTGCATTTTAACATTGTAATATTTGTTAGGAAAGATTATGGATCATTTCTTCAATAGTCATTTGTTTGCAGTAATCTGTGTGATATCAAGATCGCAACATTTTATTTAGTACGCACTAAATGAAATGCTGTGATCTTGACCACACAGATTATTTAAGGCTTTGTGAAAAGGTTTTCACAAAGCCCTTACTAGCTTGTGACTTGTCGGTTACTTATTTACCTAAGAAATTATAAGGGCAGTATTTTCCGTCATGTTCCTTTTGTGCAGAGCCTTTTCAACTTTTCAACACCAGTGAGACAAGCGTGTTCCATGTAGGGGTGCACGATATTTGATAAGTGGCGTAACGGACCGTAGATGATCCGTGACCTGTTCGGATCACTCCCCACAGTTGGGCATGCATGTGAACCGCGGATCACAAAGTCAACCATCATTGTGTGAATATAATTACACTGTTATTTTTTAATGTAGCATAATAAATCTCCAGTTGCACGTTTTAAGTGCTGAATGTTGAGTTTTCCTGTGATTGGGGTATGATGCAAATTGGCGGCTTGCTTTGAAAAAGTAAAGAAAAGAAAAACGAAGGATTTCCGTGGATTTTACCTGCCCCGACAAAACTAATGCTTTTGGTGCACTTTGTAGAGGGCTTGTACGCCTGAAAAGATGGCTTAGCTTGTCACAAAATAAACATAAACAATAAATAAAAAAGTTAATTAATAAACCTACAACAACGGGTACTTCACGTTGAATATGCCAATCCTTTTAATTTCAAACATATCTTCAATACAATAAAGTTGGTCATAAACGCTGTCACAATATGCCAGCCTCCCACGGTCAAAACCATATACCTCTCTATGCACACACCTGTGGTGAATTACCTCGGCCTAAAATAGGCCTGTCTGCAGTAAACACAGCGCCATCGCGCGGCTGCCTAAAATGGCTCTACCAAATGCGGAGGATGAATCAGCTTCACGTTCATTGTGCTCGAGTGTGCTGCTACGAGCTATGCTGAATGTCAGCATGCCTGGTTTTCTTTAACTTTGGAACTCTGCTGCAACAGCACAACCTTGCTGCTTTTTAACAATTATACAAGCGCCATTTAACAGTTAAACTGTTGGCACGCAACACAAACATTTCCTGCAGATCTACACACTACTTTGTCCCCATTCCCTTGAAATGTTAAACTGAAATGTTATTTTTGGAGATATGGAAGTATTTTAGTTGTAGTTTGTTACAATCTAAGATAATTATCATTAATTCATTAAGGGTTATTAGATCTGTATGGCCTAAGCGTGAACAACAACAGTAATTCCAAGCTACCGAGGAGGCATTCCTTTTGGACATTTTTTCCTTTTCAATCTCTATTATGTCATTCGCTTCTTCAGCCACACATCTTACTTTTATGTCTAAATCAAACACAACTAAGACAAACAGCCAAAGGACGCATCTCTCTGCTAAATAAACAGAATATTGCACATTTTCAATATAATATTGCGATAGAGATACTGAGTCGATGCATTGTGCACCCCTTGATCCTTGTTTCACATTCTTCGCGTTTGTTCAACCCCTCCACTGCCCAGGTTCGTTCCCGACAAGGAGTTCACCGGTTCCGACCACAACCAGAGACGGGAGGGGCCCGTGCAGTTCGAGGAGGATCCCTTCGGCCTGGACAAGTTCTTGGAGGAGGCCAAACAGCACGGAGGCTCCAAGAGGCCTTCGACCAGCGGCCGCTCCAAGGACGACTATCACGACAAGAAGCGCAGGAAGGAGTGAGGACAACCGGGGGGGTCTTTGCGGTGATCCGCAGGCGTCACAGAGGGTTCCGAAACGCCTTTTTGGTGTTGCTGGAGGAGAGATTCATCTGTTAGATGTTTTTTATTTTATTTTTACTGTCTTTCATTTAGAGTGAGCTAAAACGATGGCTGTCTAAGATCTTCTTCAACTCGTTGTTTTATCGCCAATGCTCTGGAAATATGTTTTTTTTATTTTTAAATAGCTGAAAATGACCTATAGGAAACTATCATAACTAGGGTATATTAATATTTACCATTTCAAATGTTTCCTCGTGGTGTCCTAGTAAACTATGGGACATATTCTGTGCTGTTGTGTGTTTTATTTTATTTAAGCCGCTAGTGTATTTGTGAGCACCCTGTTTGATACCAGATATGTATAGCATTCCAGTACATTTTTCCCTGGTCTATCATTAACCAGTCACAACCTTAAATACATCTAAACCAGCTCTATATTTCTTGTACAGCGCTATCGATTAAATAAATTTCATAAAGTACAGAATTGTTTCTTGTGTATTGATGTGTATTGATTTATATCTGAGAAATTACTGATTTCAAAGTGAAATACAGTTTGCCTGCTTGTTTGGGTCACTTTAAGCCGCCCTGAATTTTAGTCATAATAAGTCATAAATAATACGTCATAAATTAGTATGGCCTTTAATTGTGTTTTCATATTGATTCTCCACGTTTTAACTAAATACTGAGTTGAGTATTACATTTACATACCAGATGAATTTTCCAAAGTGATAATCAGAGAATCCTAAATGTACAAAGCATAAGTAGTGACATTCAACAGAAATAAGATCCCAGATTTTTGTGATGGTTAGAATAAACCTGGTTCAATTAATTGAAATTAATCATTGTATTTTTTATTTTCTTGGCCTCCCAAATAAACCTGGTTCAATTAATTCATATAATTGTACTTTAAGAGAATAAGATGGCGTCGCCAAATCTGTATTATTCACTAGCCTGTAGATGGGAACAATGCTTTTTTGCCTTTTTACTTACTCATAACAATGCCATATTTCCTCCACATGGCTGTAATCTTACACTGTAAACATACAAACATAGTTCTTAGGAACAGGGAAAAAAAACCTGGATCTCAATAACACTTAAAAGCTTTTGTCTGCAAGCAGTACAGACTGGAGTCGAATACCTTTACAGGATTCGAAAGGGGATTTGGTGAGCACACAGAAACGACATCAAATGTCCATTACGGCTAGTCGGCTAATGTCTGCTATTCTGCTGTGTGCTAAGAGGCCCCTGCACAGACACCACCCCCATCCCAACAAACCGTTATTTATATAGTTCTATGGCACAGACACCCTTCCCTGCTCAGACCCCCCACCCATCTCTGCACAAATGCACATCCTCGCAGGCTATCGGGGTGTGTGCACTCCATCTCCGGCCTCTGCTTCCATTTACAGTACAGTCAGTGTGAGATCGCGACCAGCGCGGCCCCTCCAACCTGCTTCCCCCTCCAACCTGTCTGCCCCCCATGCAGCTTGTCTAAGTCTCCACCTCAAGCCCGTCTACCTTCCTTCAACCTGTCTCACCTCCAACATGTCTGCCCATCCTGCCACCTGTCTCCCCTCCAGCCTGTCTGTCTTCACTAGGTCAAAGGAGAAGTGGGGTAGGAAAAAAATTACTGTCATCTATAAGTTACCAGTTACCACAGGTATTAAAAAAAAATTTAGGATTACTTCTTGGACTACTGTGAAATTTAAAAGGGACGTTTGCAGAAGAAAAATGCATGAAACAATCATACTTTAATCTGATTCACTGATCACAGTACATGGCCACAAAGATAGAACGATCTAATAGTAATCCAAAAATGACGTTACTGGTTATTATCTCAGTCTGGTAATAGTACCTGTAACGGACTACATTTATGAAGTAACCTACCCAACCCTGCCTGTGGAAAGCATCAGTCCATGCATGATGTGCATATAGCAAAGAGGCTGTGATGTAATTTAAAGTTAACCTGTAACAGGGTGAGAGAAGCACTCGTGCTGAAAGCCATCTGATTTCAACCAGGCAGCAGAGCTTTGAGGAAATTGCCTTGGGTGTGAGCCACCTGATACCAGGGTCCTGAGAGAGGGGGATATTGTGCTGGTGTGGTTTATTGCATTTACATATGTATTCATCACTCAGGAACTTACCAAATGTACATTGTACAAAATATGCATTTTAGTAATTGACATATTCTTTTTCTATTCATACTGTACTCATATTACGGTCCATGCCTGTTGATTTTCTCTCTAAAGCATTAAGAAGACACAGCTGTTCCTCACAAGAGAAGCAGTCGACCAGTTTGACCGAGCTAATGGTTATCTCCCCTTAAAATCTTCCCTTAGACTGCTGAAACTACTGATAGTGTCTGCCAAATGCGTGTGTACTAAAATACTAAACAATTATGTAAATTTCTTAAAAAAACATTTGGCAGGGTAATTAAGTAATGTATATGTGTGCATAATATCTGAGCAAAATTGTTGTGGTCAAATGTTGTTGCCAACCAGCAATTAACCCTTTCATCAAAATCTGTAGCAAATGGTTTAGTAAGAAAGCCCATTTTGCTCAGCATTATTAATATTCAGTATAGTGTATAAAGCAAAGCTTGAACGCATGTATTTTATTATTACAACATGAACATATTTTTGTAATGGTGGTAAAATGCTGCTCAAGGTTTGTGTGCGTGATGCACTTGAAGTGTGGAGGCAATTCCTCCTGCAGCTTGTATTGTGTGTGTGCACGCACTCACACATCTCACACACACCGCTGTTGGGGTGCTAAGCTGTATTTAATTGTCAGGGACAGGTTGCTATTGGCCCTCCACCAAGTATCTGTCTTCCCAGTGAGCAAGATGAATGGGGTTTGTATTCATGAAGGTAGGCGGAAATTGGTCCCTGGGCATTGCTTTTGTGTGCCATTTGACGTAAACAGCAAATGTATTGTGTCGGCCCCTAATGGAATCTTCAGGTCCCACACAGTGGCCTGTGATGGATAGCTTCTTATCTCTGTTCCTGAAGGAAACAAACACACAAATGATAAGCAATATTGAGTTGTTGAGGCCTCCGTACTTCAATGGGGCGAGGTTGTTTTGTGATGAGCTTTAGCAATATTTCCCTTCCCTGACTTCTCTCAATGGCAGCAAAGCAATATGTTTTGTGATAAATGTACCCAAGGCTACTCTTGACCAGTAGAGTTTTATCACTTTGTTTCAGATTTGTTTTCTTGCCCTTGCACTCAAGCTTCTGTAACAGTGGCAAAACGCACCTTGGAAAACATGCCATCCTATATATTAACTGTATACTGTGCTGTTCACGATATAATGAGCAGTAGATCCAGGCAGACTTTGCATACAAGTGCATCCATCACAACATGTCACACCATACAACCCAAACACAGCTCATAATGATCATTTAATTCAACCATCTTGTCTGAGGTATAGCTTTAATGGGCACCGATGCATGTATTTTGTGATTGAACACGGAGTAGCACTAAACAATGTAATTTGTCACTAGTTGCATCGGCATGGGAGACCTGTCCCAACTCTGTCAGATACCAACTTTCTGCTCATCTTTATTTTTCTTTGTTTACGACAGCAATAATCCACTGGTCATTACACTATAGCAGTCGGGAGTTAGATAGTCTGTTACACACTGGAAAATAGGCCTGCCTGTCACTCAGTAGGGTAAGGTGTGCAACCAAGCCCCTCATTTGAATCCAGTAGAGCATTGTTCACCGTCTCCTCTGTGACTATCTCTGAGGATAATCCATTATTAAAAGTCGGAAGGGTTAGACAGGCGTAGCAAGCTGTAATGGTTGTGTCAATCAGGACGTTGCTATGCCACCACCCATGACTGGCATGACCCGCCGTGCTCGAGTGGGCTGTGTGCACTGACATATGTATGATTGATGCCTCAGCCGATATCTTCATATGAGGAGGAAGCTGGGCGTCTGTAATGGCTGTTGTTTACTGGTATTGCGGCTTGTGGGTATTTATTTCTGGGTTGGTTGGTGGTGGTGGTGGTTTTGCCGCATTAAAACGAAACTCATTTAACATCCCATAAACCCCGCAATTGCTGCCTGATGAAATCAACGTTTTCTAGTGTTCCTCTGCATTAATCTTTTTTTGTATTTCAGTTTATATTCATAACTATGGCTTGGTGAAAACACAACAGAGGTTTTACGTTTCTCGTTCGGCTTCTTCAGTTTGTTCACCATCACAATATTCATGTTTTATCATTTTGCATCATGTTCTGCCGTGATTGTTGGAAGTACTGTATTATGACAATGATGATGATGATGATGATTATTATTATTATTATTAGTATCGTTGTTTGGAAAAGGGGGCATTAGACCTATGCTGCATTTACTCATTCTCGTGTTCTTCACCCATATTTTTAAATAATTAACATTAGGGTCTGGGCATATGTGCGGGTCAGGGTAAGAGCGCTAACTTTGTCTGACCACGGCGACAAATAACTGGGAATGTGGCTGTTCTCTGGGTGCCCGACACAGCAAGGTCTAAATGTG
The DNA here is from genome assembly GCA_025399935.1 of Amblyopsis rosae. NCBI lineage: Eukaryota > Metazoa > Chordata > Actinopteri > Percopsiformes > Amblyopsidae > Amblyopsis > Amblyopsis rosae. Next base: position 4,907 of record JAODTR010097124.1, on the reverse strand, counting down.
TGCTTTAACAAAACGCAGACATATGTGCACTGTGCAGGACACATCAAGACTAATCTGAGGGACGATTGCTGCTGATGCTTTATTAAACCACATCAGTGGAAAGACTGAACTCATCTATACTCATTTATAAGGTTACTTGTTTGTTATTCTCATTTCATCATTAGCTATGTAAACCATTAGAGACCAATGTATGCCTAATGCCTCAACACTGGCTCTTAGTGCGCTGTCTGGGGCTTGGGAGGGGGGATTGAGTCTCCTGATGATTTCATTAGATTACATCAAAGCAGAGGACTGGAATACATCTTCTGTGAATGGGATAAACGATCTGCAACTGGAATGATAATTTCTCCACCCGCTACATAAATGATGTGTAATCTCTTTTGTTTGTTTGTTTATTGGGATAGTGAAGATTATGCACTGTAGTAGATGTTTCCATAAGGCACCGGTGATATTCTTTATGATGCAACATTTATGAACACAAACACTGTAGACTACGATCTTTGACAAATATTTTTAGATACATTGAATGGACAGCTGCAATGATTTTACTGTTGTATAGCTCTATGTGGAGACCGTTATGAGAAAATATCCAGTTTCCTCCTGCCACTGATCTACTTATCTACATTATCAGCTCCTTTATGTGAGCCTACGTGCCTCTGTGTGCTCTGGCATGAGCCAGCAGGGTGCAATGTTATTACTCAGCCAATGAAAGGTTACAACCTTGAGAGAAGGCAATAAGACAAAAGCCTTGAAACCTGATAAGGGAGGATTAAATAGTATGATGTCATCAACAATTTTTCCATCAAGGATGTATCCTTTTTGGAACACGGAGACGGTACACCGGTGCCCACTGAATTACAACCAAAACCATCTCTTTGACAGTCAACAGATACCGAAGATAATTACGCTGTTGGTCTAGAATGTCCCAACACTGCCATCTAGGAGGTTGAAAGAATAACTGCCATTAATTAATAATGGTAGAGGAGGAATCTGCACTTGACAGTTAATGCCAACTTCTGCTTTCAAAAAGCAAAGTTGTAATTTACACGCGCATGCTTAATGCTCACCAACGTAGTTTATGTAGTTATATATATATATACTTTCTTTGAGATGCCTGTGGCGTGTTTTATACGATGCTGCTAAGAAACACAAGGAGCCCAGATTCTAGGTCAATGAAATTGAGCAAAAGCAATTAAGACATGACTCCAAATCTCTGTTTGCACATTGAATAAGGCATGGCTCAATTCACTTGTGCAACTTTCAAAGTTTAAACAAGCTCACAAATTTCACAAAGAGAAATAAAAAGTTGTTTTCTATACTTGAAGTTGGTTATTTACAGGTATAACTTCGTGAAGCACAATTACTTCACAAAGGGAAATTTCAAAATCATGATATTATAAAAACATTCTTATAGCATATTTTTGAGGAAATCTTATTTATAACATTTACATTAATCCTTTTTAACAAACTGTGTATTCTTACTACAGATGTAGTAACAATAATGTATAAAAGAAATATGTATTGGTGACATGCAATATTTAAAATACATAATTATACGGATTATTTACATAATTTAGTAATGTAATCCATGATGGATATAACTAATACATATATATGTTCCGTTAAATGTATGAATGTGTCTCTTCTATGTCTTGTAGCCCATATGCCCAAACATTAACCATTAACTATTACAGGAAGCTGGGAGTCAAATGTGTGTGTGCGTGTGTTTATGTGTGTCTTGGGGAAAGTGGGGTGGGTTCACACAGGTTTGGCCTTGACACCATTCAGGAAACACCTCTATTGTTGATGCTGGATGCCAAATTCACATTTGTTTCAAGAAAGCTTTGCTCCCGTTATCCAATGCTTATCACTGGTGGGGGATGGGGTGCCCGCGCGAGCGCGCGCACACACACACACACACACACACACACACACAGACTTCCTGCACTTTAGTGACAATGTATAGGCCAACTATATATACATTGTGTAAAACAACACATTGGTTTAGTATAGAGCAAAACATGCTTGCGGATAAGGCTGGTGCTTTACAGGAACTGTTTGCATTCCATCACAAATCCCATGTGTGTGTTGTATGTAATTCAAGCTGCGTCTGTTCTTTATTTTCATATCCGAGCCGTCAGCGAGTGATTTCAAGTTTGTTACACTTAATAAATGTAACAGTAACCATCCGGTAGCGCTGTGCAGTAAATAATGTAAACCTCAATCTCCGACACCTCAAGAACGCTCTAATTACAGAATGATAGAGCTCTTGGACTTTGGCATCCCTTTGCTAAGGTTCCTCTGCAATGCAATTTACAATTAAAAATAATACATATGACATTCATACAAGCAAATACAATAATACAAATAAAAGGAAACAAACAGTACAAACAAAAAGGACATTAAAATTAAGAACGACTACAGTACAAAACATAAATGTTCAGGGCATAATAATAGCCACCGATAGGGTGTGCTGTAATGAGTGAATAAATATGTTTTAAGTCTTGATATAAATGTAAGTGGGTGCAAGTTCATGCAAATAAGCCCTGTGTTAAGATTAACCTCAAAGTCAGCTCTAGTTTGTACAGGTAACCAGAACAGGTGTAATTAAACTTTAGTTTTGTCACTTGGAGACTTGGGTAACACAGCTAGAAAGACCAGAGAAAAAGACATTACGGTAATCAAGCCTGGAAGATACTCGCACGGAACAAAATGTCATCATCACGCTTTGATAAAATAGGTTGGGGTCCATGGGGTATTTCGGTTATAATTTACACGTCGAGTTAAATATTTAATAAATATGAATGCATGATATTCCCTGGATACCAGCATACTTCTACAAACGTCTTATATGCTATATTATGTTTATGGTGCAAACAAATAGGCAAAACTCAAAACAGTTTCCCTCTGTTATTTGTTAGTCGATAGTGTGAGCTCTGATCTCTCTCTTTCTCTCATTATATAACATAACCATAACTCACAATCACAAATAGCCAATAATGTAAATGTGTCGCTGGTTGGTGACGTCATGAACAGTTAGCTACTCTCTAGTCCTAGACCACACCCATTTCGATTATTATTGCGAGACAGATACGCTATTGCGTGCGTACCACTTACAGGTACTAAACGTCACTGGGACATCATACGGTCTGCAGGTTACTTTACACCCAGACAAAGGTTATTATGGGTTACAATGTTAGTGCCATGGGTGGGTTTTAGTGCCGCCCACCGCGGAAGAGTAGGTGACGCAGGAGATGCACCATTGGTCAGAAAGGTAATCAGAGGCGTGTCGCGTTGCTTTGTACAGAGTGGGCGTCCTCTCGTAGTCTTCTCCCAGCTCATACATGACTTCACGTACACACAAGTCTTCGTTAATCGTAGATTTTGGACATTTTCTGGCTTTCAACGATGACAGAAAGCTCCGCTAACAAGCTGTTGAATGGAGACGTCTGTCAAAGGGCCTCAAATGGCAAGAAGTCGGCTAAAAATGGCTTCGCGAAGAGCCACTACATGTTCCAGCAGCAACAGAAGTATCGCAGCCTGCGAGAGAAGGTGAGGCCCACCCGTCAACCGCTCTCAGGGCAGGGCCGTAAAGCAGCGTTCCGTTCGTTTTGAACTCCATCAAATAACAGAAATGTGTGTATTTTCATGTTGGAGACTGTTGGATGAAAAGAAAGGTTACGCTGCCGCTATGAAATACTCTTTTGTAGCCTTTATCCCGTATGGTTTGGTTGTAAACAGGCAGATTTTGAGAGCTGCGCCCACAAGAAGATAAACTAACGTTGATTCCATCGGCGCCCCATCACTTGACACTGGTGGACGTTAAAAGCATCGTCTTATTGCTAAAGCATTATTTTGGCTAGCAGTAGCATTAGCAAGAATATTTCATGATATTTTATAAGAGGGGTTGTATTCGACTAGATTACATTTCATGCATTTAGTTTTAGATAAGCTTTTACTGTGTACGTGAATGTTTCCTGATTCTAGTCGAAAGCAAAACGCAAGGCACCATGCAGTATTGTAAATGCTCTATGATACTGTGTGGTTAATCCTCAATTGAACCAAGACAACGTCTATATTGTACTGTAGGCTACTGTACTGATAACACGTGACAAATTTTAATTTTTATCTACTATAATCTATATGTACGATTACAAACCCTGATACTGCACACAGGTGTAGATTGTCAAGGATTATTGTATTGGTGAGGTGCCTGTAACCGGAGACCATGCTATTTTGCCGTGGGTGGTGATAGGCTAGTCTCTGTTTACACTGACACTGGCATGGAGAATACCAGTAGCCTACCTCATTGTGTAACTGGAGGAGAATGCTTTTTATTTTGACACGTTGCCTCTCTCGGGAGAATGAAGCAGACCTACTACCACTCTTGATTCATTCAGGGAAAAGAAGGGTGCGGTTCTTTCCAAGATGGAATGCAAAACAGATATTGTGGTGTCGGGGTGCGTTGAGAGACTTTGATGATTATGAAAATATGTGTTAGCTGGTGTACCACACTAACATACTTAACTAAAAACACAGAAATATCCAGTGCTTTGAGTTTTCACAAAACTAACGGCTCTACGCCCTTACTTAACATGCGCTTCTTGTCACTCACTAGGATAATTGCTGAGACAGGGTGTTGTAACTGGGCTTTCTTACAGTTGATTTCAGCAGATTGTAATAACCTGTGGTATGTGTTGCAACTGTCTGACAAATAATTAGGTCCTTATTCTATCCAGGCTATTCTGTAGAATATAGACATACTACCAGGAATAGGAAGTATAATTGGATTTTCAGACAGACACAGTTATTAAAACTGATATTGTATTAATGTTATCGACATTCTCATACTCATTGTTTAAATTATTAATAATAATAATAATAATAATACATTTTATTTAGCAAAT
>JAODTR010097113.1:0-13507 GCA_025399935.1 Amblyopsis rosae | reverse complement strand
GGAGAGAGAGAGAGAGAGAACGAGAGAACGAGTCTGATTTCAAAGCCCAGATTCACAGCACTGATTGATGTGTAGATATCCCTATGATAGAAGAGGTCGAATTGGAAACAGCGGTTGTGACTGTATTGCTTTAGCGATACCATCAGAGGGGCATTTGTCTGCTATCACCAGAGGAATGTTAGGGTTTCTTATTTCTCATATAGTGGACATAGATCTCCCCATGTGTGTGTGTGTGTGTATATATATATATATACATATATGTATATATATATACACACACACACACACACAGACACGCGCACACACTCACACACACCCTTAGACCTAGCCTTGTGTAGATCAAAAAAAGATGCAGGCAACATTCTTCAAATGTCAAAAGGAACAGTTTTGCCCAGTGTTCCTAAGGCTTATTATCACAGTCTCCTAGTAGTGACTTCATTGTAGCATTAAATAAAAACATGTCCTGTGCAAAACTGCTCTGTGCCCTAATCAAGTAAAAAGTGTCTAACTTTGTAGCAGGTGTAGTAGCAGCAATATGCCATTTCAATAGTTTACAGTCTTTCACAAACAGCGTACGTATATATTTAACGTGTTAAAAGTTGCTATGGACAAGTAAATGAAGGACATATGCTCTGGGATTAGCAAGGTTGGTTGTGACTGTGATTTTCTGTGTCTCCTGCAGGTCTCCAGTCTCTTCAAAGATGGAACCATAGGAGGCAACATAAACATCGTTATAGTGGGTCTTGTGCTTTTAGATGAAGATCTGGTAAGTATTTTAATTGCTAGTGATTCTGAGAGTTTCTCCAGCTTTATGGAATGGACCCAGTTTTTATTATATTATTATTATTTTCACAATGCAGCCAGTGTACTTTTTGGATCCTTTAGACCCTTTAAACTGTTCATATAGCAAAAAGACCCCACATGGCTTATAGCCATAATACGGTATGCGCTGTATATTTTTGGATATTGTCTCCTAGATCAGGGGCTCCAAAACTGTTTTGTGCCAAGACCCACCTAGAGGACTAATCTATTTAGAGACCCACCTAACACCAAGTACCGGTAACTTAATTTTCAAAAAGCTGTCCATTTTAGCTAATGCTATATCTGTGTGTGTGTGTGTGCGTGCGTGTGTGTGTGCGTGTGCGTGTGTGTGTGTGTGTTTGTGCCCAAAATAATTTTGAGCAGAGCGCTCCAGAATCTATGGTGTGCAATAGGATTTCATCCAATCAGGAATAAGTAGGCTATTTTGCCACAAACTTACTCATGACCAATGAGTAGAACAGCATGATAGAAATGCACGGAAGCCTTTGATTGATATTCCTTATTCATTCAATGGCCACTTGCAATTTTCACGAGTCACTTACCACCTGTGGGTCCCGACCCACAGTTTGAAAACCGCTATAACAAATCCTTTTTTTTCTTCTTTTTTTTTGTTTTTTTTTGTTTGCTAACACTATTATTCCATAACTCGAGAGTCCTTACGTTATTCCAAGAGTTGTGTAAACATAATAGGGGTTTGAATTATCCACTTAAATTTAGGTTCTACCTTTTGTTGAATTGTTGCTATATTTAGGGACACATTTTACATAGAATGAAACAAAGAGGTACACTATTTTAGAAGACAGGTGCAGGTGAGGTGATCAAGTAATTGCTTTTGTCCAAGTGTGTGTGTTTGTGTGTATATGTATGTGCGTGTGAATGGCATTCAATCTTCCCCAAGAGGCCATCATCAAGGAAAGGAATGCAAAACATTTCGCCCAAAGGATAAAAATGACAGTTTCATTTCTGTCTTTCTGTCTTCATTTATGTCCTCCCACTGAGACGATACAATATGCCCCTTTATTCAACTGCCCTTTCAGTAGAACAGTCCAATTACATGTAATGTTTGAACATTATTTGTTATACCTTTAAACCCTGGCCTCCTAGACCTCATCACTCTATTCCCATATTAGCCTGCCCCCAACACTAAATTCAGTAGCATTTAATGTTACATTTTATTGTACTTTGAGGGAGGGATGCATTGCACAGCTTTATCCTAACATGTACTTGGACCATCACTATTTTGTTTTCTATATACAAACTATTCTGCACTCCATACAGATTTGTGCCTTTCCTATCCTCTCTTTCTCTCTCGCATTCCTGTCCCTCTGTCATCATTATCTTTATGTCTGGTTCTGCATGCAGGACGGTCTGGTGATCGACCACCATGCAGACCACACGCTGAACAGCTTCTGCCAGTGGCAGTCTGGTCTGGGGGCCCGAGAGGGCAGACGCCATGACCACGCCATCCTGCTCACTGGCCTCGACATCTGTTCCTGGAAAAACGAACCCTGCGACACCCTAGGTAGAGCATGTGTCACTTGAGGTGACCAGAGGTGTCGCTTTACAGGCGAACATCTGCGCCCTGCCCCTGTTCTGTGTCTCCCACCATCCTGAGACACTACCATTTAGGAGCATTAGTATGTGGGGAACTTAATAACATATCAACAAGGAAGGGAAAGGAAAGAAAAGAACAAGAACAACTTTTAGAATAAGTGATATGATAAATGCAATTGTTGTTGAGGATAGCAACATTTTAATATTATGTTTTATTGCTATTTTAAATATAATTTTCATACAATTTCATAAATAATGTATTTATAACGTGTTTACAGTTGTTTATATACTGCGCACGTGTGCTTGAGAGGGCTGTTTCTTCAGGGTCGGTTGTGGTTAAAGACTTTAAAAAAAAAGAAGCTTTAAGCTAATGTTGAAGGTGAAATTCTTTGTCCATATATTTGTCTGATTCTCCCTCTCTCTCTTCCTTTTATACTGCACTCTGGGAAGGCATTCTATCACAATGTCACGCACTGTGTCAGACAGCTCACACTGTGTAGACCAGATGTTGTCTTCTCTTCTCTCTTCTCAAATAAAATACAAATAGAAATTACATAAATCACATTTTATTTTCATCATATACTTTCTTTATTGTATGGTGTCGTTTTCAAATGGTGATTTTCTCGTGGAAAAACTCAACATTTTATTTTCATACTATTTCATACTTCAGTTTTAGCAGCTATTCTACAATTGTCCCTTAATACTGTGAGGAAAATACATCTGTTTTGTTTAAAGGGGAACATTGCATAAACACACATTTGCACATTTACACGCTAACATACAACACACAAAGTTGATATTTGTGCATTTGCTCGCATGCACACACATGCGCACACGCACCCACACACAAGCATGTACGAAAGCACCCATTCATAGTCTAACACATTTGAACTAGAACTAATACTAGCAGACAACACTTTGAAGTTAAAACTGCACTCCGGGGTTGAAGGGTTGTGTGTATGTGTGTGGAATGTTCCTTTTTTATGTGCATGTGCACTCGTGGGCGGTCCTGACATATATTGGGCCTCATGGTCCTGACATAACTTGGGCCTCGTTCTAACGTGTTAGCACCCGTTTTAATCGTAATTTTGTCGCACTTTGCACCTAAAAAACATGGCATTGTATGTACGAATGCTGTTCTGCCTGCTGAAGAAACAAAGAATCGCAAGTTGCGCTTTACTATTCATGCATATACATTCATGGGAGGGTCGCCGGGATATTGGGAGTGTCACGCAAACACATGGGAGGAGATCTGCAAGGAGAGACTGATTACCTATTCCATTGAATGTATGAAAACTGCGATGCAAAGATTTGCGGTGAAAATGCTCCGCCTCTGAAAAGCAGGTGTTATCCCAGTTAGCACGTTTCTTTGAACATGGGAAGCAAGCAACAGCAAGATTAATCTGAGCAAGATAAAGACACAGGCCATGAAGAGAGGTGCTGATGGATTTGATTGCTTGTGTGGTGCAAATAAATGTTTTATTACACTTCTTTCATAAAAATGTTAGTCACCCAAACATAATTATTTTAGGGTAGAATTACACCCGTTATCTCCAAAGGTTATCTCTATGTTTGACAAAAAATATAGACAAAAGGCTATTTATAAATAGGTCTACTTCATGATCATTACACTTGTTTTCTTTTTTGGGTCAGTTGTTCCATTGCATTCGGGCATCACAACTTACGGATATGGCTGAAACTAATGATGCGTTCAAATGGGGTCGTATTTACCATCTGCACGAGAAGAGTCCATATGAACGCCCCTATCTTGTGGTATTCATGGCGTCGTTAAGTGGAACTTTTCTGAAAGCTTCGAGTTCACGAGTTCCAATGTCGTAATCACGAGTTCACGCAGCAATAGACTACTCGCAGTGTCTACTCCACGTTTAGAGGGCAGTGCCAAATGCTGATTACGTGATCACGTGATCATAGTTTAGTACATCCAACGTAAAATGCGATGGCACAGCATACGCTATCTGCGGTCTGGCTGCGCTCGCTAGCGTACGTACATGAGGCCCATTGAGTCTTAAATCGCCTGTATATACTGTATGTTGAACAAAAGTAGAAATGCAATTCTGTTTTCTTCTACGGAAATTTTTTTTGAAGAGAGAATATGGTTACAGAATACAGTTTGAGAGAATTACACAGTTTGAGAGAATTACACAATAGGAAATGGCCGTTACTGCTACTGATTAGGACTGCAACATGTATGTGCTTCATGTACTGTATAGTTACGTGGCCATCTCCTTTTCTCCATAAGTTTAAACAAAACATAATATCTATAGTCCTTTACTGACAAGACAGAGAAATACATTTGGAGTTCACAGTCAATTTGCCTTCATGTCCAGGACATTATTCTTTGTTACATATATTATTTGCATGAGAACACTTACAATACAGGGTTTTTTGGACATGGGAAGAATGACTTGACTAGGAGCTTAATATAAGTACCAGACCAGGTTCTCACTGACATTAAAGGAGTCATGGGTTTAATTTTTTATTTTTTTTGACCGAGTGCCAGGGGATGGTGTGTTCGTGTCTTTGTCCATGTGTCTCACACAGAGCAAGAGAGAGAGAGCGAGAAAGAGAGAGAGAGAGAGAGTGACAGAGGGAGAGGCAGTAAACCTAAGGAAGCTGAATGCTCTGTGATCACTCAGGCTACCACCGTTTAATACAGTGAGGCAGTTAACCCAGAGAGCGCTCACTTTTGTATTGTGGCAAACCATTGCTATACCACTGAACTATTTGCTGTTACAACTATGCCTAGTGAAGCAACCAAATGTATTTTGTACTGGGAGACATTGCAGTGTCAGTTATTTAAAACCCTGTCACAATTTTTAGCATGTAAGTATAGTAAGTTAAGACAGTGGTTCTCACACTGCGAATCGGGATCAATACTTTTTAAAATATTTTTCAATAATCTTTGTAGTATATAGAATATGTTCTGCATATTTACATCTGATACATGTCTTGATGTTTTCTAGTTCATATCTTTGTTGATGCAATCTCTGTGCTCTGTAGGTTTTGCACCAATTAGTGGGATGTGCAGCAAGTACAGAAGTTGCACTGTCAACGAAGACACTGGACTAGGCCTTGCTTTCACTATCGCCCATGAATCAGGACACAAGTAAGGGGGTTAATGTGTGCAGACCAACGTTGCTAGTCAAATATAAAGGTGCGTACGGTGTCTTCAACCCCCTCCCACCCCCCACACACAGTTTTGGAATGGTCCACGACGGAGAAGGGAATGTTTGTAAGAAATCCGAGGGCAACATCATGTCTCCCACCCTGGCTGGCCACAATGGTGTCTTCTCCTGGTCTGCCTGCAGCCGCCAGTATCTCAGCCGCTTCCTCAAGTATGTATCTGGCATCTTCCTTATGTTGTCTGTTCTAAAATGAAGATAACACAGCATGGTCTGTATTAGCTAGATAACATTAAATGTACTTCTTGATTGCGATGCAGCACCTCGGATCTCTGTTGAAAGCTGAAATGCAATGTTCAGAGGAGGGGTAGGGAATTGTATGAGCATAAGATCATTGTAGGGGGAGGTGCGGAGAGGAGGCACTCGAGAGATTGAAACCAAATAGTTTGCAATGCTGGGTTACAACCACAAAGGCAACTACAGACACAAAGTTTAAAAAAAACATTCCCATAATTCCAATGCAGGTGAGTCTCCATAGCATAATAGCAGGTTTCAGGAGCAGCAATGGATCAGTTCATTAAATAAACAATTAAATGAAATTACGACATATCCTGGTAAACTGAAAACTGTACACATTGGGATGAAAAAAATGGTTTAACATAATAGTGTACAAATCAACTGTGAGTTCAGCGCATGCACAATGATGCCCCATACAAAGTGAAAAGCTATGCAGCACAGTACTTACCATATTGAGGGTCAAGGGCTGATCTATGCTGCCAAATAAACAGGCTGTCTGGCTTAAATATAGCTGACATTGTAGACAAGCTACACTGAAACATTGCCTTGCTATATAACTCCTGGTAGACTTGCACACAGTGTAATGCATATGCATGATACATGTGTCCATGTGTAGTGAGGTGGTGCTTGAGATGAAGCTAGAGAGTCCAGGAGAGAGTGTGTGTGTGCGTGTGTGTGTGTGTGTGTGTGTGTGTGTGTGTGTGTGTGTGAGAGAGAGATGTGTATCCAGTGACAACAGCATGCAAGTTGCAGCTGCATCTTCATGCCTGCACTCACTCAGGGAAGCAAACAAGCAATGTAGACACTATAAATGTGTCTGCATGTGTCTGAGTCTTTCTCTGTGTGTGTGTGTGTGTGTGTGTGTGCGCGTGTCAGCGTGTGTATGTGAAATCAGATATCCCAGGACCCATGCCCTCTACTAAATGTACCAGTGTGTTAACGTCGAGGTGTCCTCTCTCTGCCTGCTTGAGACAGATAGCTTATTTCCTCACAGGGTAATTAGAGCTAACGTGACCTCATCCTTGTTATCCATGTCAGTATCGTAGTCTCCCATAATGCCATGGGGCTATATGCATACAGAATGCATGTGCCACCAAGTGCATCATAGTGCTCTTATAATATTTTGTAAATGACAGCAAGATATTTTGCTTTCATTTAGTTTCTTTTTTATTATACACGGTGTATTCATTATATTAACTATATGTATTTTACAGTGATGTACTGTCTGGCTATATCTTGCAATTTATTTACAATGTGCAAACAGTGAGGTGTGTTATGTTGTCTCAAAGCCATATATATGTTCATTGTTCATATAAATCTTGTGAACATTGTATCAGAACCCAAAAACAGTAAATAATGATATAATAGTTATTATAATATCTCTCCAATATTTTCCAATATTGTATATTATCATTGTATTTAGAATCTGACAAGGTTAAAAGGTAAGACATTAGGAAATGCCTAGGGATGTTCATGTGTCAGAGATGAGTCTGGAAAAATCTCAGTGAGTATGATACTGTTACAGAGCCTTTGGGCCAAACGTCCTAATTGTGCCAGCATTGGGAACTGTGGGTGGCTTCAAGTGGGAAAGAGCTGAAATAATCTAATGTATATTTCAGAGTTGGTGTGACACATTCTGAAAATGATAGGTTGATATATAATCCACCACTGACAGCATGTGCATAAATGTCGTTGTTCTCTGTATACACAATGGACCCATAAAGCAGAGGATGATCGCATAGTGTAACACACTATACACACATACGCACACAATCTCTCCCACTCTGCAAAAACTATCAGTACCGTGATGGAGCTTTCCAGCATACTGCATCGCCATGTTCAGGCAATCCCCACTATATTTAGCTAAATATTCCCCTGACTACAGTTTAAGATGTAAAACATTATGTAGTTACCCAGCATATCATTTAACAGAGGAAACCCCCCTTGGATGACTTTAAACCTTTGTGTGTGTGTGTGTGTGTGTGTGATCTCTCCCTGCGTTAGCGTTTGGCAGCTTGTTGTGATACTATAGCAACACTTAAAGCTGTAGGTAGGACTGAGAGTTTACACCAAGAGCTAGCCGTACAGAACGAAGGATACAACCCAAAAACACACATGCTCTTCCTCTGGTCGTGAAGCCCATTTACAAACAAGTTTTAGTTATGTGTGCGCAAACCATGGAAAATAGTCCTGGATTCATCATAAATATTCTGGTATCTGACTAAATGTAAATCGACTTCTAAATATATAATCGACTTGCCAATCGATAATATATGCAGGAGCTATCAAGCAGAGCTGACATTATTCTCACTCTGATAGTTGACAGATGTCTATGACATGTCTAATGAATTACACAACATGTATAGCTCTAATATCCTACAGTTCCTTTAAGGGACTCCCCAAAGTGGGGGACAATGCGTCATAGACAGGTGCATCAATGCGCCGCTCAATGAGCAATGTACACCAACCACCATTCATTAATTTGAACAGAAGACCCCTTACTTCTGCGTATGTCTGCATGTACGCTGTATATCACTGGCATTGTTTAAAGAGACATGATTGATTCCCTTGACCTATTCTTTTACACCGCTGCCATGGTTACGTCCCGTCGCTCCCCTTTCATCTCCTTTCTCCCCCTCCACGATGCCCTGCCCCTCCCCTCCCCCGATCTTCTCTCACCTCTGTTTCGGGCGTACCATAATCTTCCCATAACTCTCTTGCTCTCTTGTCCCTGAATGTACTCCCATATTATTTCTCGTCTCTTCTCCTCCCCCCGCCCCCACCCCGCTGCAGTTCAGCCCAGGCCCTGTGTCTGTCAGATGAGCCCAGGGCAGTGAAGGAGTACCCGTACCCCGAGAAGCTGCCGGGGGAGCTCTACGACGCAGACACGCAGTGCAAATGGCAGTTTGGGGAGAAAGCCAAACTCTGTACCCTGGACTTCAAGAAGGTAATGTGTGAGGAGATGAGGTTCACGCTGACACACATTTCACCTACAGTGTATGTTCAGAGCATGTGAATGAGGTCAGGGAAAATGGTGGCATTGGAACATCTCTATTTAATAAGAAACATGAAGGATACTGACAATAGAGTTTGTGTGTTCGTGAACTTCCAAATACAGTACATGCACTTATAAGAGCACATCAGTTTACACATACACACACACGTACACACACACACACACACACACACACACACAGTCATCCCTGCCCATGAAACCCTCGCTGGGATAGACAGCTAAATATATGCTGGAGGACTGCCAGTGGGAATCTCTCCGCATTGCACTCTCATTGTTTCATTACTATAACCCCTGATGGTGCTGATAGATGGATGCTGCATTGGACAGGGAGTGTCAAATGTGACAGAAGATAGGCACCTTAAAAGCTCAGTGTTGATTTACAGGTGTTATGCATTTCATCTATGGAATTTAGAAACGCTTTCAATACCCATGCATGAATTAACTGTTGAGAAGGCATTTATTAATGCGGTTCACTTTGTTTTTCAAAAATGTTCTTGCCAGTTTATTGGCCTGTAGGCTATACAGTACAGTTTATGAAGTTATATTTACTTAGTTATTATTTACCAATTCAAATCATCACTTAACTTACTTCTCCAAAATTGCCATTTGTGATAAATGGGATCTGGAAACCATGTTATTAAGGCTGTGAAATCTTGTCAATACGAAGGTCATAAGCTGGATATGTTCCTATAAGGCCACAATATGTGTGCTTTTTTCTTTTGTAATGGCACATGTGCATTATGTCAGTGTTGCTATATGTTGATTATGCATCCATGCTCTTCGTACAACACCTCTAGCAGCAAAGCATGCTGGGCCCCAGAGAATCCTTAATGCTCACTAGCTTTCCAAACACTTCCAAACCCATATAACAACTGTAACAGTGTTTCGCCCTGGTGGGGGGTCTCCATTCATCTTGTTGCCAATTCATTTTTCATGACATGTTTTGGCAGGCGTTTTCCAGATAAGGCACAACTGGAAGAGACCAATAATATTCTCCACAGGGTGTGAGCTGAGCTGCAGTTGAGTTACACATTCAGAAAATCCAGAAATTCTGTGTGTCTGTCCGAACGATCTCTCTCTCGCTTTAAATCCACACAAATGTTACTTGTTGTCTATATTACTTTCGCTGCTTTCACTCTTCTTTGTTTATTTGTTTAACTTCCTTATTTCCTCTTTCTCATCCCTGCCTCACGTTTTTTGTTGTTGGAAAAGCCCTGAGTTAGTAAAACAGCTGTGGAAGCAGACTGTGGACACACTCCACTATGGTTCTTGGCAGTAAGCACCTTGGTCAGAAGAGCCTGTCCATGTCTGAGCACCAGCTTGTCAAAACCCGATATATTCATTCAGATAGAAACAATCTGGAAATGGCAAAAAAAAAATGGCAGTTTCATTTTCTCATGCAATCCAGATTGTTGAATGAGTGTGGAAACTCAGCAATGTCCCCACCGGACTTTGCAACGCAGTGTTGAGAATTCTTGCCTGCACATGTTAGCACGGCATTAACCTGCATGACATCTTGGATATTTTACGTATAGCATTTTAACTCACAGAACAATTCGTCTCAAGAATATTGTTTGTTTTGTGTGTAGCAAACTGCAAATTATTCCAAATATTCACTGCCCAGACACTTTCATCTGATTCCCATCACTCTTTTTATAGCTACACAAGAACTCAAATGATCATTCTCATAAAAAATACCCTTCCTCCCATCTCGAACTTTGTGCTGTGAGAAGGATTGTGACATGCAGCTACTGTAGTGTGGTCACATGAAGCATGTTTTGAACATAATAACCTACTGACATGTCTGCTCATTACCACGACGTACACTGTTCTAGGCTCCACAGGATATTACATATCTTAATAGTAGTGTAATATGGATGGTAGATGTCTTCACAGCCTGACCATGGAGATCTTTTCAAATGAGAAACCCCCCTGCGAGACTAACCCCCCTAATCAACAACTAAGCAATAAAAGATATGAACATCGATAAGATAAGAGTAAATCAGTCCATAATATATCAGCCAGTAATAAGTCCGTAATTCAGTTCAAGGACCTTATAAACATATAAGCACTGGCACACATCATGTGTCTGTGTGTGTGTGTGTGTGCGTGTGTGTGTGTGTGCGTGTGCTTATTTCCAGGATATCTGCAAGGCTCTATGGTGTCATCGGGTTGGGAGGAAGTGTGAGACCAAATTCATGCCAGCAGCCGAAGGCTCTTTCTGTGGTCCTGACATGGTGAGTCCACACGCATGTGTACGCGCCTGCGTACAGTATGCGCGCACGCGTGTGTGTGTGTGTGAGAGAGTTGCTTTCAAAAGGTTGGCAGCCACATAATTGTCATCATCACACGACTGGCATAGGACACTTATGTAGCTATTCAGCCATTGTAAAATGATACAGATTCTACTGACAGATACATAGCTTACAATGGCTGTGCTTTCTTTTCTCCAATGCAAGATCGCCTGAATAAAGGATGAGGAACGTCATGGGTTGCTGGGGGTGAATTATTAGGAAATCATGTCAGCACTGGGAGAAGCCTTGTTCCATTTGCAGCTAAGGGAGGCAGTGAAGTCCTTGGACGTAACGTTTAGGGATAAACACACTTTGTTTGTCAAATGAGGACAGTGTGTGTGTCTGTTGCCAACACAGTGCGCCATGGCAACATCTTCACCAAATAAAATACACATGAAACCCATAAGGGCACTGATTTACTCAGACTTCTTTATATTTACAGAAGTAATGAATGTTGGCTGTTCCAATATTGTATAACAGTTAAATCAGGGGTTGCATTAAATGTACTGTAAATATAGTTGTCAGAGTACCACATTATTACTTATATACTTATTATTATTACTCTTTTTTTCCCCTAGTGGGTAGGAATAAAAAAAGTAAAACAAATCTGAATAACAATAACATAACTTTAATAATATTATTTATTATTATGATTAATATTTAAACCACAATTCACTATAGTCACAGAAAAGCATGGGAATTATTTTGTTGGATTTCCTCTTTGAGGCTTCAATTTTGGCTCAAGGATAAGTTAGGTTTCAGCACTGACATCAACTCAGACGGAATGGTAGCACACACACACACACACACACACACAGAGCTATGCCCAGTGTAAAGGTGTTAGAGACTGTGTGTACATTTTTGTGTGTACATATTTACTAGTGCTAGTTGTAGGGAAGGGTTGGTCAACAATTGTTCTTTCTTTCTTTCTTTCTTTCTTTCTTTCTTTCTCCCTCCTCTCCTTTTATGGAATAACTCAGCCAGCACAAACAATGACAGTGTGACTTAAGAATCTATAGCACTTGGGGAGTGTGGCGGTGGAATCAGCTGTTGAGAAAAACCACAAGATGAGCCAGAGGGTGGTGTGTGTGTGTGTGTGTTCATGTGTGTGTGGTGTCTTCTGCTTTAGCACTTGCTAAATCCCCAAACAAACTATCCAGCGGAATACGGTGGGTACATACAGTACATGTTTGTGTGTGTGTGTGTGTGTGTGTGTGTGTGCGTGTGTGTGCGCAATAGTCAGCTATTGCAAGCTAAATGCTAATACACTTTTTGTCAAATTAAACAAATATCTCCTTGCTTTTCGCTATTTTACCGTTATCTGTGCGTGTTGAAAAAATAATACGATACTTCTACATTGCCCTGGCTCGGTAAGTAGTAACATAAACAAAGTGGCGAACACCGCTCGTATCAACAAAGCCGTAGCACTACGTTTGGCTTCACAATACATTCCTATGTGAGTATCACGGAACGATACTATTTTGAGCTCTTGAGGTTTGAGTTAGCAAGAATGACTGACCCTGCCTTTAAGGCCAATTTATGCTTCTGTGTGAAAGCTATGCTGTAACCTACGGATACTCTAGGTCAGTGATCCCCAATCCTGGGCCTGGAGGGCTGCAGTCCTGAATGTTTTCGATGTCTCCCTGCTCCAACACAGCTGATTCAAATAAATAGCTCGTTATAATGTGCCCTCCAGGACCAGGATTTTAGACCCCTGCTCTAGGTCATAACCTACGGCGTACCCTACACTGTAGCCTGACGGGCACCTCTCCAAAGATGTAATTACGCGTCCGTCTTTGATTCGACGCAGCCAACAACTGTCTTGTTACAAGCCCATATGCCAGAGTGCTTTGGAAATATGGATCTTTATAACATCCAGTACATACAAAGACGGTCTCCCTTTAACAAGCCTGGTATTAGATTCGCTGGAAAGAAATGTGCCTTGCTTGAGCATTATTTACTAAGACTACCTCTTTGGATATATCCTTGTTGTTCAGGCAACGAAAAGCAGTCTTTTATAAACACTATTTTCTATTGAATGTTGAGATTTGATGGAAAAAAATATTTGTATGCTGTATGCTTATTTAAGGGTCAGGTTACCATAGAGATCAACTAACTAAAAAACTAAACAACTAATAAAATGTGCATTACCATTCAAGTAAATAAAATATGAATATAATATAGCAGACACTGGTTTACACTCTATTATGTGTATTACAATATTTTGGGAGCCTTAACAAGACATGAGACTTAATAGTGGGTCTTCACATGAGCAGTCAACGCACATAGGTCCAATATATATATATTATATATATATACACTACCGTTCAAAAGTTTGGGGTCACTTAGAAATTTCCAAATTTTTGAAAGAAAAGCAGTTT
>JAODTR010097102.1:0-13507 GCA_025399935.1 Amblyopsis rosae | reverse complement strand
ACCCACCTCTTCTCATTGGCCTTTCACAACAGACCTTGACATTTGTGATTGCATTGTTTGTTTTTACTGTTTTACTTGCTCTTTTATTTGGGCTCTGTGTTTGTTAATTGCATTTTTGTTTTTATAGTATGAGCTGTCTATTTTATTTATAGATTTTACTGTACAGCACTTTGTGACCACTTCTGTTGTTTGAAAGCGCTTTATAAATAAATTTGACTTGATTACTGCATCTCACACTTGAATAAAACTACAATTTGTTTTACAGATAGTATTAATGAGCATTACAGGGGTGTTTCTGTTATACTCTTCATACTGTAGCTATCATTAAAATCAAAATGATGAGTGTATTACTATAGTCAAGCAAGGTATTTCACAGTAGACCTATCATCAATCCACTCTTTATTCTCTTTGTTTACTCATCGCACACCCAACACTACTCTGCATAATGTTATCTCTGACTTTATTGAACCGCAATAAGGATGACAAGAATGATCTTGTGTGTGGATTCCTTGCAGGAGAATGACTATCTACAGGAGTGCCTTGATGTGGTGCAGCAAGAGTTTATGATCTTCAACCGCGAGAAGTAAGAGCACACACCAGAGTAAATCATTGAAAATAACAGCTTTATATTGAGAAATCCGTCAATTCAACAGAGGCATCTGAAATACAGCATTGCAGGACAGTTGATCTTTTGGCAATGTAATTAAATGAAGGATTGTATTTTACTATCTTTAAGCCTAGTGTAGTTGAATAGAACATTTTAGAACGTATTCATCACCATTCCACATCAGTTTAATGCAGACCCATGCTGCAATGTTATTCATTTCGT
Organism: Amblyopsis rosae; assembly: GCA_025399935.1. Classification (NCBI taxonomy): domain Eukaryota; kingdom Metazoa; phylum Chordata; class Actinopteri; order Percopsiformes; family Amblyopsidae; genus Amblyopsis; species Amblyopsis rosae. The sequence goes on along the minus strand of JAODTR010097102.1, from coordinate 12,678 downwards.
ATTATAATCTCCTTTCGTCAAAGTACCTTGAAATGCAAATGTGCATTCCGAAAATAGCTTTGATGAAGTAAATCTTTATTTTATATAATGTTTTGTATACTGTATGTCATTAGAATTCACAAATAGAATCATTGGAGCCTGTGAAGTTAATGTATCATGCAGTAAGTGTCTACCCTCAAAGGAAGGAACATACAGGTTATTCATTCATTATTGACTGGAGTTGTTACCCTACTGAATGATGAATATGGGATTATATCACTCCCATTGAGGCAAATCTAGTTCTAGTCTTCAGACCTTGGTGCCCCAGAGGCCACACCCCACTACACATGGTTCAGGGTGTGTCTGTGGCATGGTTCAGGGTGTGTCTATAGCATGGAGGGCCACTACACATGGTTCAGGGTGTGTCTATAGCATGGAGGGCCACTACACATGGTTCAGGGTGTGTCTGTGGCAGGTTGAAGAAGCCGCAGGACGAGGGTCCGTCAGAGGGCGGCGATGCGGGAGGAGACGCGGAGGCAGAGGGCGGGGCCACGGACGAAGATGATGAGGATGAGGGAGCCGGGCCCGAACCCGAGTCCTCCTCCAAACTGAGCATGTGCGGCTCCGTGTGCTCGTCCCCCGGCAGCTGCTAGCATGCTACAATGGGGCCTCTGTGCCGCCTGGAGAGCAGCGGGGGCAAACCAATGCAGCACCGCCCCATACCCTCCCATGTTCCTGTACAGCCCCATTTCCATAGCATCATATTAGCAAGGCATGGATGAGGCTGAGCCCTGCACCAGATGCCCTGCCCACATGGACCACGCCAGTATGCTCTATTTTCTATGCAACGTAAAGTATAGCATGATCATAAGGGGACAGCGGGTGTGCTGTTGGAAGGCCCAGGAACCTCAAAGCACCCAAAGCAAACAGACTCTACAGTGTTTGGGGGGACCGGGGGGGGGTGTAGAAGAGCCACCACTCAATGTCTTCCCCTGCCCCCAGGTCAGTCTTGAATGATTCAATAGAGCTTGACTGTCATAGTTTCCCTTTGTATTCTGCTCCCACATTCTGTACATGCTGATTCTGATATTCTCCCAGAATGCTCTCGTCTTGTCTCAACCGCACCACGATTCTGAGACGAGTGTTATTAGCACAGGTTGTTTGAACTGGTCTGTTAATTTCTCTTCATCTTTCGTCCATTTTAATTGTAAAAAAGGATGTAGACTGATTCCACGCAGGAATAGAAGCACTCGTCCTTCAATAGATACTTAGAAATACTAGCATGATGGGTACAGGGAGGCTGTGTGAGGCTATCTTGGTTCCCACACTCTAAACACAAGTGCTTGATGATATTCTATATAATCTGTAATCATTAATGATGTAACGGTCGTGGCTACTGTACACGTTGGAATGCAAGTTTGATTCTACTTTATACTTCTTTTTTTTTTAGCCAAGCGGGGCTTGCACCATTATTCCACAGATGATTTTGTGTACTAAGGTACTGATATTTAGGGAGTATCAGCACAGCAATCAGAATAAAGAATTGCTTGTTCCCCTCATCTCTGCAGCAGCCAGATGCGTATTTTAAGATCTCTCCTGTTAAGGACATTGTTCCAGATAATCATATAATCATAATATAACACACTGCCCATTCTATAAGAACAATGAATGCCGTTATGTCCCAAAATACATAATCTGTGGATTTTGATCAACCTTTCTCCAAGTGATCGTTATTTGTAAAGATCATCTCCCGGTGGGCATTACTGGGACTATGTTGAATTGTACTGTATAGCTGTGCACTGTTGGTCCTTAAAGTTGTGTAAAGGAGCTAGTCCGTTACTTTAGTAGTTGTAGTTATTCTAAAATAATGGTGGTGCCATTAATCTCAGCCAGGACACCTGAGAACATGTAGCAAGTCCACCTTAAAATCCTAAGGCATACTACAAAGGAAGCCATGTACATAGCATAGATAAAGAGAAATACTCCTTCACCACAGTTTTATGTGGGACTACGTACTTTACATGTAAACTGAAGGAAGAGATGTATGAAGCCAAAGCTTCATATACTGCCTCATTCCGGTCTTCTTTCCAAGTGTGCAGGCACAACTTGTGGGCAAAATATGCCAAAGCTTTTCTACCATTTGCATAGCCATTTCTAAGGAACTTTGATTGTGTGAATGTATGTCATCTAATGTTCCTTCAGCAAGTGAAAATATAATCATTTATACAATCGTGTTGTGATTATGTATACAGTTATTATACCATGATGAAATACTGTATATATATATATGACTATGAATGAGAGATAGGGTACTATAAATAAACACACTTCATTAATGAAAAAAGTCCACCAGAATATATCATGAAAAGGTTAAGTGCATTACGTACATGTATAATGTCTAACCCTGTGCTTTTCTTGCATGTACCTTTACCATATACGCCTGTTTTAGCAGAGATGCCTGGCCCTTGGGCCTGCCTGGCTGATTGGTGCATGCACAAGCTTTTGGCGTTAGCATATCTCAATGCTTAGCCAATCATTGGCACAGGCCTTGTCCAATCAGAGCACAGCCTTGGTCTGCGGGACATGATTTTATCATATAAACTCATATAATCCCAGTGGTAAATTGGTGGCATGATATTCTTTAGATGATATGCAGTATCTCTTTGACATCTTAACGCTTAGTTAAAGTATATAGGATTTCACCTGGGTGAATTGATTTCTAGTGCTTGATGCTGCTGCTGGTAATTGTAATTATTGTCCATGTAGCAAAGGAGACTATGTTTGGGGACCGGTTTTTGATATCACCTCAAGGCAGTATTTTCTGCATAATTATCAAATAACTACTCTTTACAGTGTCAGAATAACCACAGGCCTGAAAAGGTAAATATTTGTAATTGAGAAATGCATTATTTTGATGGATAATGAAGCTATTTTTCCATCTGTACTTTGCAATACTAATCTACAGTATTGACATCAGTGATCATACCAGATTAGACTTGACTTTCAAACCCTACCAACATTTTTCCTATGTTAGTGTATGGATGCTGTTATTGTGAACATAATGTTTCAAAAGAGAAATGTTGTACAAGTGTTTGTCTGACAACAGCATGCACCATAATACCAGTTTATGCTCTCAAGATATGTGGATGCATTTCTAAATTCAGTGCCCTGTTAAGAAAGCCACTCTCAAAGCAAATGTAATTTGTGACAGCATTTCCTCTTTGTGGTGGCATTTTGCATAATGTTCAATACTGCAGGGTTTTTATTGGCACTCCACATGCAAGTTGGGGCTCTGGCACCAGCCTTGTACTTACTGTACCCACTCAAAATGCTTGGTGTTTAAAAACATGCTGCTTTAAATGCTTTGATAAAGAAATAAAACTCCTTCCAATATTCCAACTCATGTGTCTCATCATTCATTCTTTATTCAGTTGCACTTCAAGGCCTGAAGGGTAAAAACAAACCAGCTCAACAAGACAAAGATTATTTCTTAGAAATCACTGACAGAGAAAGTTAATCTTGCAGATAAATACATTTAAGCACCACAATCCATTTTCCCCTATTCTATTGCGATTTTATTACATACGCAGCCTTGTGAGATGACAGATAATTGTTGGTGACATTTCTAACACAATTAAAGCTACATGCTTGACACCCACTTCACTGTGTAATTTCACGTAATACTTTCCAATAGGCTAAGCAGGTGTTTACCTTCCCCATTATGATGTTGGCTTCTCATCTGTGTTGGTCCCTCTCTCTGGATCGCTCTCTGAGCCAAGGCTTTCCAGGATGTTGACGGTTGTTTTACTGCCGGTGACCAGCCGGGGGCGCCACACTTGTGCTTCCATAGCATCCAGAAGGGCAGCCAACTCGGCCTCCAGTTGATCAACTGTGTCCTCTGCTGTCTGCATGGAGCAAGGGAAATGTATACATGTTTGTGTTATCAGTAAGGGACTTCCTGATAACACATTATGCTTTGTGCCATTATATAGTTGACTCTTTCTAGTTCAACATTTTCACATTTGGGCTTGCAGATTTGTAAAGCCATCAACGATTTATACAGACATTTCTATCACTAGTTGTCACCTGAAATGAAATATTAATAATAGGTTGTCATGTGAATAATAAAATCATTCACTCTTAATAATCACGGTCAGAACAAAACAGTAGTTTGCACAGTAGTAATTGGAAGAGAGTATACAATGTCAGTGAGCAAAGATATTAGCAAAGCTGATCAAATCTGCTGGTAAGGTGGTAAAACATGGTAAAAAATTGCCCATGTTTTGAAATATACCTTTTCCACTTTGTCCAGACGGGTGTGAAGACTTGTGTGCTCCTGACAGGCAGTTGAACGGATGGCTCTAGGTTTGAGGTCAGAAGTTGAACCTTATAAAGAAGACAAATAAAACAAACATGGTGGATTTTGCTTATGACATTGATTGAGCTGTATGAATAAACATTCTATCTCTTATACTAATCTTATAAGTAAGTAACTCCTTAGATAGAAGTATGTGTTTCAAGAGAACAATAGCCATTCCTAACATCATGAAATACATTCCCACCTAATGCAAACCCACTCCTTTCCTCCCCCATTACTCGTCCCTGAGATCAGAAGATAATATTGTAAGAGAGTTTTTGTATCTGTTTGCTGCCTGTTATAATTAATTGGAACCCTGTAGCGTCTGCAATGGCAAGAGTGCTTTTCTGATGTAGGACGTGGGAGGCATTAGAAATGATTTTCCTGGCCTGTCTTAGACTGAGATGCTGAAGGTTTTTCTTCAGATATCAAAGAGCTGCACTGAGAATGCTTTGTTGTACTTGTGACCACTGTACTCTCCTTGTTTATGAGGCTTGTTGTACAAAAGCTATAAAGAACAGTGAACACTGAATTTGAAGTGAAATCAACTAAAATGTCGGTCGGATATATTTCACCAGCCACTTGCCCTCTTGGTGATGTTTCCTTCCAATTATGTGATTCTCTTGGAGTGGGTCAATTTGAAGTAAAGCTGAATTCTCTCACATGAACTCCTCCACTTCATTACTCTCTCACACTGTTTGAGAGTGAGTCACACACCCGTACTAGCCGTTGTCCAATATCTTTTCATAGATTTACACTAAATTAATTATTGTTCATTTGAATGAAGAAAAAAACTGCAGCATGTTCTGTTTTTTATGTTTTGCTTCCTTACTATATTGCATTTTTACACTATATAATTGCTGCTTGCTAAAGATAAACAGATTTTCCTTTGTTCTTCTTGAATTGTTACTAAGGATGGCACGATACAGTCTTTTCATCCCCGATACCGATACAGATACCGGCACTTTGGATATCGGCCGATACCGAGTACCGATCCGAGTGTTAAATTAAGTTTTAAAATGAAGTTTTATTAAGTGCTATTTTAGGATTTAGATGCATTTTAGAAACCTGCTGCTGATAGTGTGGCCTGGGTAGGTCAGACATGGCTGATGCTTGACAGTAGACCTACGCGTGTAAGTTAATTTAATTGGACCAGCCCCATGGATCGGTTACAACTGTCCAATTGTCTTAAACTGCACATTTACACAATCAGCTTGTGATGTCAAAAGTTGTGAAAATTAAGTGTTTTATGTGTAAATTATCTTAGATTTATTGTATTTTATAAAATAACAGTAACAATCTTTACTGAAATGTTTCTTTTATCATTTATGAAAGTAATTATTCTGTTTTTAAAGGGTTGTGACTATTCTTACAATTAATTTATGTTAAAAGAAAAAGGTTTCATGAAATTCAATATTTTTCTTGTAAAAATACAGTAAAATATGTTATTTACGGTACAGAAGAATTTTTTTTTTTACAGTATCTACGTTTAAAATTTGACAGTAGTTTCCAGTTTTTTTATGTAATTATCTGGCGCCCCTGCTGCCAGAAATGTATAGTTTTTTACACTTTATTCTTTACAGTGTATATATTTAGCTTCATAAAGGCATTCTAAATACAGAAAAAGAGCTAGCTGTGCACAAGATAATAAACACAGTAGGCTAGGTCTTCAAAGTTTTTTGAGCCAAGGACTTCTTGGAGAATATTAACACGGCACAGGGACCCGTTATCACATGTGGTATAAAATATTTAGTTGCCGGGCCAACAAAAATGTGGTAATCATTATTCTCTCATTATATTTCTCATTAAAGTATGTAATATCAAACATTGTTTTAACGAGGAAAATCTATAAAATGTTATTATTTTGAAACCAATGTAATAATCGTCCAGGAGATGGAGGCAGTAGACCGAATTTCAAAAATATTTTAATAACTCAATAAGAGTTAATAGAGGGGGAAAAAATAGGAAGTCTTCAATTCAAAGTCATAATTTGAAATAGTTGTTACAGTATTTATTTTACAATTGGATCCCAAGCCACGCCCCTTTTCGCCTGTCCTCCAATAACAGTTAAGCATTGTTTTTAATCTGACTGTTTTCCTGTAATAGCCTACTATCAACAAGTTTAGAATTATAGAAAGATGGTACATTCTAATGCATAACAATATTCCTCTGCTGCGGCTCCTCGTGTTGAAATGCATTGTGAAGTAAAGCGTAGTAGGCTACTCTGGTATTACTACGGATTGTTGGTGACCGGTGTTCGCCACTTTGTTTGTGTTCACACTTACGAAGCCAGGGCTGTGTATAATCACAAATAATATTTTCGGCACACACGAGGAACAGTAAACTAGCGAAATGAGAGGTGTTATTTGTGCTGTGGAGGCTGACATAAGCAGTGCCCAGAATGCTAAATCTAGTTCTAGGCACGTCCGAAGACTGAGGGTATTTGTGTGACTGGTGGAGAGATTAAGACTACCGCAGTCTAGATAAAGTCATCGCACTACAATACTCACACAGTAGTGTAAGATAAACAGAAAAATGAAAATAATCGGGTTTAACCGGTTACATGGTAGAATTCTTCTTTCAGTCTGTTTATGGAACGGGTTATACAAGAGCCATTATACAGAGTTATAGCACGATAATGGACATACACCACGATATACGATAATACGATATAATATCGTATCGTATCGATAAAATCATGAGAAATGTAGTGAGGCTCTGCTCATGAAATTAGGGAGGGCTATTGTTTTGGTGACCCATTCAATAGCTTAGGTAAATTAAAGGTATCTAAGTCAATCATTCTAGAGAAAGCTTGTCAATCAAATCAAAATAACCTCTGGCTTCCGTCAGAAGCTTTGCCCACCACACACTGAAAATATAGCAAAGGCTAGGATATTGTTGTGGTGCAGACCAATGAGATGTAGCCTATTGTGAATTGACAGTGCAATCACTTACTGTAGCTTTAAAAGTCCACTAGCTATTGTCACATTGCATTGTAGCCTACAATGTGTTGTTTTAGTTTTTCTTGTCACCTCACTAGTGCCATTAGCCTAACCACTACCCGGCATAACATCCAACGCAAGACAGACAAAGGGACAGTGAAGTTAGTAATTGAGAAAACAGCTGGGATTGTTCATAACAGTGGTCCAAATATTTAGCTCTGGCCCACAGAAGGGCAAGGGGAGTTCTCATTGAAAAAAGGATGACATTTTTTACATTGTATTTTTATCATCAGACAGTTTAATCAGCACAGTGGAATAACATTATTACAATTATTTTAGCTTTGAAAAAAACAGTGGCTGTGAATGTGTGTCTGTTTTCTTTTGGTTTGCATGTGTGTGTTTAATAAATCTAGAACTTAGAAGCTGTAACCGCACAATCTTGGCTTATGAAGTCAACCCTAATGCTGTCTAAGTGATGTTATAGCTTCACATGTTTGTACATTTCAATGGAACTGCAGCTAGTGAAGTTGAAATGACAGATGTTAAGGGACAGATGTGGAAATATATGGATAAAGTAAGTGAAAAATGACTGGAAACAGGGCTGATGGTGTAGTGTAGCCAAGCTGTAGTGAAATTGTTAACAGATGTGGAGGAGCCCATAGCATGCACGCACACAGCTCTATTCATATCTATAAAGATCTTGCCCTCACACACACACACACACACACACACACACTGTACACACACATGCATAACACAGAATATACTTTCACAGACACACTTGAGAGGGAAACCTATTAGCAACATCCCATTAATTGACAGGAAAATAGCATTTGTCAAATGACCCTGGCAAGATATGATAACAAACCATGTCTGTGAATGCATGCACTGATTATTCACATAGTGCTAGTAAATAAAAAATGATATCTGAACCAATGATGGTGTCGGCTTGGCTGCTCGTCTTTAATGTCTGACCAGTATGAACACACCCAATGGCATTGTCCTACCTGCTGCTGTGTAGCCAATCAGGAGGAGGATGAGTACAATCACAGTGGCAGACGGGTGGGTCATGTTGAAGTGGTCACCTGGAGACAGATAGAGGACAAGATTGACAGTGTTTGCAGAGGACGTATACTGTGTGTGTGAGTGAGAGAGAAAGAGAGAGAGAGAGAGAGGGAGCAAGAGAGAGGAAGAGAGAAGGAGAGGGAGAGAGAGAGGGGGAGAGGGAGAGGAGAAATAAGCGAACTACAAATAAAGTACTTACCGTGTAGCCTGTGTGTATTCATGCAGTGCCACAAAACCTCTTTCTAGTCACTGGGATTTCTTTCATAACAACTGGTCCAGGGCCACTAAACTCTTCCTCTCTTCTCAGCGCCTCTTGTTTTTCTTAGTTAACTCTCTGCCTTCTATTTTCCCTCTGTCGGTCAGTTGTGTTACGTTCCTATTGAAAACATTAAATGCAGAACAAAAGCCTGTTATATGGGACGTGGCTGCTGTGAAAAAGGGGAGGGTAATTATGTTGGGGAGGGGACTCTTCAATGTTGCTTACAGCCAGCCATGTTATGCATCTTAGCCTAATTTACAAAATAAAAGCTCCTTTTGCCTCGTACTCATGGCTGAAAGGAGTTTAAGTTAAGCATTGTTTTTGTGAACCTCAGAGAGCATATGCCCTTCCCACAGCTCACAGAGAGTGACATGCATTCCTTCAGCTTTCTATAACAATGGCGGTAAATTTGCACAGAATTGTGGGTAGAACGTGACGTCACTGTAGGTTAAAAGAATTACTTAGTTTACATCGAAGTAATTAGAATACGAAAGCAATCGATTGCGGATGTGCTGTCAGCTGGAACCTCTCTGTTAAATATTCTCTTTTAAGTGTGGCAAATCTTTAGTGATTTGACATTTTATCTTTTACGCATCTCAACTACTGTAGATGTCTGTTCATTACACCAGTTCAATGAACAAGTACCACACCAAACCTGGGAAACCAACTGTTTAAACCTGTTTTAACAAGGCACAAGCTCAGATCATCCAGCCCATAGGCCTTTTGGCATTGAATGCATTCCTGTCACTTTATAAGGAACTCATATAATTTGGGAAAGAGGTGTGTGTGTGTGTGTGTGTGTGTGTGTGTGTGTGTGTGCGTGCGTGCGTGTGTGTGTGTGTGTGTGTGCACGCGTGTGTAGGTGTGTGTTCTGTTGATAAGCAGTCACTCCCACACGCACAAGTGAAAATTGTTCCGGTGTAGTTTTATCTTTATAGATTAGTGTCTACAAGCTATGGTAGTTAGGCTATGTTTCAAAAAGGAACAGCATTTTATAACAATGTGTGCATAAGCTCATGACTTAAAGGCAGGGTCAGTCATTCTTGAGAACGCTTGCTAACCGCTACAAAATTGGCGCGGTTTCGTGCTATGTAACCCTTCAAGTCATCTCAATGACCAAGGGTTGAGATGCCTCAATTTTAGTGATAAGATCACCACTTCATTTTAAAACCTTACAGAATGATCTGAATAACAGCTAGCTATTTCTCTTTTAGGATAGGAAAGTATGAATGGGACCCTAACTTCTCTCCCTAGTTAAACAAAACACTCAGCTGTTACTTTCTACTTTCTTCCTCTTTGCCCAAGGGATATTTTCAGTAAAGGCTCCAGTGATCTTGTCCATGAAAATACATATCGGGTCTTATTTTTCACCATTGCTGTTCCTCGTTAGTATTAAATGTTCTGACAAAATGATTACTGTTTACATTGGAACGCACATGCCCAGTAGCCTACCTGACTGGTCATGTCAACATTTCCATGTGACGCGTATAGTAGGCCTATAAGATAAGTCCTTATACTGAGCTAAAACAGTCGTATGGATGTAGTATTTTTAAACAGTTTTAAAAATAAAACGTATAATGTAGATTTAATCTAAGTCTTCAACTCTCTTCCCTGTTTTGAGAATGTTTTGAAGCCTGGCATTCAGTCCACAACTGCTGAGGCCTAGTTCGAACAAAATAAACATTACACCGACTTGAACGCAGCCTCATCGCCTCACACCTCAAGTGCGCATGATAATTCAACCACGGCAAGGCAAAAACTCAGTCTGTCTATCCAGAGATTTTAGACGTACTCGCTCAAAATGTATAATAACGATACGTCTGAGCTGTTTAGCATAAGACTGTATTCCCTTATTGCCACCCCCTAGTGAGCCATGTAAAGATTTTTCCTATAAAGGCGCCATATTAACTTTGCAGATATTCCAGTAGATTTTAGTGTGTGTTGTGTTCATCTGTCTAATTATTTACTCCTCATTCTTATATTCATGTAGATTTTAGTGTGTGTTTGTATGTCTAATTAAACTATTTTTGCATACGAGATGTCTTCTTTGTTCGTAGAATACCAGACTATACAATCCATCCTCTTAAAACATCTCACACCAACATAACAACTATATAATAATATTTCTGATAATTTATTAATGTTACAAATATAGCCTAACTAATAAGGGTATGCTATAATAAAGGTTCTGTTATGCCTCTAAATAACAGTGGTGCCTCGAGAAAAATATGAAATTATGAAAATATGGAAATGATTCAATCCAAAAATAATAATATTTGAGATGTAATAATATTCTGAAACATAAGTAGCCACAACCCGCTACACTGTGATAATGTTGATAGGTAAACAGGTGAACAACAAATTAAAGGAAACTATAGCTGAAACATGACAAACCATTCACATACATCACAGTAAACATTGTGTCGCTGCATGAGTTCTCATTAATGAGAGAACTAGAATAATTTTGAATGTTGTCCAACTCTTCCACTCATTGGCTCCACTCATTGGCTCCAATCAGTTCCGTTTGCTCTTTTGTTTTTGTCTGCCTCTGCAGCACAGAAACCTGAACATGACATAGGTGGATAGCATCAGTAGAGCAATGGCCGCCAGCAGCACTGCCACTACATCAACAGAGTAGTATGAGTACCAGGGCATCCTGTAGGCCTCTGTGCGCAAGTGAGCTGCACCTCCGTGGCGCATCACAAACTCCAACCAGAAGATGGCGCTGTCTTTGGGAGTAATTAGCTTGTCCTTGTGCAGACGTGACAGCCTTTGCATGTTCTGCCTGTAGCTGTCTTTGTGAAGAACTTCCTTTAAGCCCTGTTCAAAATGGCGGCCGCTAACATCGGCTAACTGTATGACCTTCGCTGCCCCTCGCTCCTGCAGACGTAGGAGGTTGTCAAACTGGTCAAAAAACAGAGGAATGCCAAGCACTGGAACCCCATAGTAGATAGCTTCTTGGATTCCATTCGTTCCTCCGTGGGCTACAAATACTTTGGTTTGCGGATGGCCCAAGAGATCCTTCTGCGGAAGCCAGTCCATTATCAGAGTGTTGTTGCCAAGAGTGGAAGGTTGTTGACCCACATGTCTCCAAATAACCTGGCCATTGAGAAAATGAAATGTCAGTTGTTCACAAAGCAGGGTCAGGAACTACCTAAATGGTCGCAACATAATTTTGAAAGGTTGTGAGGTGTGTTTCCGCTTCATTTTTGGTTCTAATGTATTAGGTGTTCATACCAAAAACATTTTTTATGGTGGCCTACATACAAAACATAAGTAGCAGTTAAAATACTTCTACTGCAAAAATAACCTTTACAAGATGCTGTATATCATATTGGCCTTCATTTATCAATCTAACGTTGAAACCAGCGCAGATCCGAGTGCAGAATTCATTTTACGATAGCGCTCACGTGTGATTTATGAAATCGCTCGTATCTCGCCAAACAAGTGCAGGAATGATCGCACGATAAATGTGGCGGTGGAAAACAGGCGTAATTTAAATACCATGCCCTTAAACATGCTGGATTTAGAGGCCTTGCCTCTAGAGTTTGCGACATAGAGAGTTGTAATACGTTCTACGTTCAAGAAGAGACACTTCTCTGACCGGCTCGGAGAAGAAGAGTTATGCGAAACAGCTACGCACCACCTTTGTCCTGGCCGGTTAATGGTAGCCTTAATATAGGTTTACTAATCTACTATAGTAGGCATGTATAGCCAATGTATCATAGCCTATTTAAATAGCATAGAAGGTTGTAAAGTTTATTTGTTAATTTGTATGACGTTTCAGATCAATTAGATTTTATGGTGTAGAGGGCTCTTTGGGCATAGGCTATACGGATGATCAAACAACACCCTGTTAATCTGCGCTAAAACACCTTTCTCTGTCATGCACGAGTCAAGTCAAGTCAATTTTATTTATATAGCCCTTAATCACATTGTAGTCTCAAAGGGCTTTACAACCTACATTTCACATGGAAACAAACAACACCCCCTTAACCGGCTCCTCCCCCCGGGCAAGGAAAAACTTCCAAAAAACACGTGTGAAAAAAAAGGGAAGAAACCTTGGGAAGGGACCA
>JAODTR010097081.1:0-13508 GCA_025399935.1 Amblyopsis rosae | reverse complement strand
CCAATATCCACACCACCGCCGAGGACACCAAGGAAACGAAGTGATGACGTAGAGCAGACAAAATGGAGAGGAGAGGATGGAAGGGAAGGCCTGGCCAAGAATTTTTTTTGGCAACTAGCAGCCAGATTGAAACCACTGCAGGTCTTTGTTTATTCCAATTTTATTGTGTATTATCTGCTCCGTGTCTCGAACGCTACTTCAGTTGGAATAAAAGGAAATATTTTTAGGACTCACATGGACTCATCCGCTGAATGGGGGAGTAGTTAACTAGGAGGAATTTACAAATGAGTGACAAATAAATATTAATCTAATTGCTTATATGCTTAAAATAAGATCCTCTCACCACATTAACTTTTCTATAATTTAGTTCCATTTTAGATTTATTTTACAAGTCATCTATTTTATAAGGTTCTGTAACCGGGGGTTACACTTGCCTACCTGTGTTGATTGTTCATCAGTTACACCTGCCTCTCGTTTTCCCCTGCCCAACGACCAGTCCTGTGTTAGTCTATTTCAGTCCTTCTGTTTGGTCGCATCCTTGCCAGTCCATTGTCAGTTTATCAGTGTTTGTCAGTTACTTGCTCGTTCTGTGAGCGTGTACTTGCCCGTCTGATTGATTTTATAAAGCCATGAAAACCAGCCCTGTTTGTCATGCGTTTGGGTCTTTTCCGCCTTCCCAGCAAACTGACAAACTGTGTCATTGGACCCTCAATTGGTTAAATGGGCAATTAACATTTGAATCAATAACGTCTATCTACCTTGTCATTGTTAATTTTAATATATGTGTGTCTGCTTTTTATGGTATTGCTTCCTGTGTTTGGGAAACAAATGCACCCTGGTGAAAATTATAGCTATGCACTCTTTTGTATCCTGCTGCATTGAATATGATGCTATACAGGGTAAAGGTTACGTTTGTTAACAAAGTTATCATATAATCACTCAGTTTAATGAAAAGCTTAAATCAATGAAAGGAGCCATAAAAGCTTAGAGGTTGAAGTAGGATTGTTGGCAGTCTGGGCACTAATGCGACGGGTGAGGAGATGCATTACAGCTAAACCACAGTGCCAAGAAGACCAGCCCAATCGTTTGCATAGCATTGTCCTCCAATAATGTCTCCAACATCTGAGAGTAGTAGGGAGGTGAGCCGATGTCAAAGACACCAATCAAACTCTCCATTTGGGACCTATATCACAGAGAGAAAGTTCCTGAAAAACACCACTTCCACCATACTCAGAAAATGTATCTGGTTGGATGATCAATAACTCATTTGTTAAGAAGATTTTAACCATGGATGAGGAACTGTCTGGAGGTCTGGTGTAAAATCTTGACTGAAAATTTGAAAAATATAGAATATAGAGAAAACATGGAGGTGCTAGATAGATTAAAGAACACTAAGAACTAAACTAAGTTACTGAGATCATTAAACTGAATTTAACGACAGAGAGATAGAGAGAGAGAGAGACCGTGAAGGTATATTTTGCAAAAGGACTGATTCACAATCAGTCAAACAAATAGAATATTCAAATTGAATATGTTTACCCATATGAAGATACATTATATCCAGAATAATAGTGGAATATGTGAAATGAACACTGACAGCTGTGAAAATAATAATTTTCTCCTAAAAAAATTTATATTGTTTTGTAATATTTCTCCTGGCAGCTCTCCTTATAAAACAATGAGCTGACTAGCCATAATGCACATTATTGCACAATACACAAGCACACGTTTACACTGAAGAGGGCAACATTATTCACCTGCTGGACAGCAAACAAACAACAAAGTGAGGATGATGATGATATTTGTGAACTTGATAATGGTCATAAAGGATATTATGATTGTTTTATGATCTGAGAAATTAATGTTTTCATTCCTCTCAATAAAGAATAATAATGTCACATACCATATACTTTTATACTGTATATAGATGTACAGGTGCAGGATGGTGTAGTGGTCTGACTCCCAACCGGAAGGTCTTCGGTTCAAACCCTAGAGTTGACCTACCTGTTAGAATCCTTGAGCAAGATGATAACGCTTTACCTGCTTGTAATAATTGTACTCATTGTATGTCACTTTGGATAAAAGCATCTGTTGAATATTGTAATTGTATATGCAATTCACACACATATTAGCCCTGGATATGTCTAATGTGATAAGTAAATGATTGATTACTACAATTAAGTAATTTAGCAGACACTTTTATCCAAAATGGCTAGTACAGTTACAAGTATTAAGAATATTGTAGAGCATGTGTTTCACGGATTGTAAAGGTAGGCCAGGCATGTTTGGAACCAAACCCACAACCTTAGGGTGGGAGTTGACCACCATACATACTATCTTATGCTTATGCTTCGTGAAAAGAGATTATGAAACAAACTGCCCAAAAAAACAAAACAAGTAAAGGTTGTGCTGTGAACTTTTACAAGTGAACAACTGATCTCCCTCCCCTTCGCAAGCAATGCTGCTTTGATTCCACAAGGGAAATGTTAAGTAATGAAACAACACAACAATAGCTCAATTTAACACCTCTGTCCCACCCCTCCCCCAATTCTCTAGAGTCTCACATTTAGCCAACTAACTGCAAATGGAAAACTGGCTAACTGCAAATTGACTGTCGCCCCAAAAGCTGACTTTGGTGTGAACGAGAGGGGAAGCATAACAACACAGAAAATCTCTTTTTAAACCATCAGGATGTATTTATGATTCATTTAAATAGATTAATAAATTGCATTAGGCCTCATAAATGGGCATGTGAAATAGTGAAATGAAATATCACATTCTTTATTTATTTTGTCATTATCAGTGCCACTGTTATGTCCAGATGTTGCATCCCCAGATGTGCTAATTTCCCCGGATTAAACACATACAAAATTCTCTACAGTTTACAGAGAATGGTGTGAAGAACACAGAACGTCCATTGAGAAATAGTTCTGTGGATGAAAGACACCTTGTTAATGAGGAGTATGGCAAGACTGGCTAAAGCTGTCAGGAATGTGACAGAAATATCCATGTTACAAAAGCACTATGTAGAAGATCACCTCTGATTTACCTTCAAACTTTCAAGTGGATGGGCAAGGTGTATCTAATTAAGTGACCATGTGCTGTTTGTTTTCATAGTTTGGTCAATCCGTTGTACCTGTGTAAAACCATGAACTATGTGCCAACAAAATGGCTGAGTTCAAGGCGGGTGAACAAAGCATGGTGGCTCGTAGACCCGGATGACTTGATGTTGATTCAATCCTTTTTTCCTCCCTGCTATTGTCTGATTTGCCTCTTTCGTTCCAGGAGAAGATCATGGCACATGGTCGGCCATCTTGCCTTTATCAGTGACAGCCACATTTGCGCTGTGTGAAGAAGGATTGGACGAGCGGGGTTTGCAGTGCCGCAGGGAGCAGCAGGAGTCTGTCCCAGGAGTAAATGAGTTATTCCCACCCTTCAGTTAGTGCTGTAGAGACCCTGGTTCACAGATGGGTACTACAAGGATTCTCAACTTTCTAATTATACAATATATGGTGAAGAACCAATTGCTTATTGTAGTACTATTGTTCTCTATCCAGATTACCTGTTTGTGAAACTAACATTTTTTCATGTCATTAGAAATAGAAGGATATATAAGAAATATCAATATTGTTGTCTGAAATCCAGGTCCTTTTGCCAAGCCAGTGACCTGTGTTCAATCCCACTATTGTAGGCCCACCAGCTCCTAAATAGTAATTTTATGGTTCAGTAACCGTCAACTGTTCCTAAAACCATGGTGTCTTGGAAAAACCTTAGGCAATATTTATTTTGACCATGTACATATATATATACTGTATTAATCTTACTGAAAGAGAAGCTATTTGTATTGAGAGACCATTCTGATCTTCCAAGCTCCAATTAAGTTTTTATAGCCACGATCCGTCTGGAACCACACAATGCAAAAGCATTTATCAGACCAATCAGCGACTAGATTATGTTTACCCAAGATGACAACAACAGAGTGTGTTGTACTTTTTGGTTTCTACTGATGCTCTGGCTGATTTTAAACACACTGATTGTATGATATAAAGGTATGTAGTCCAATCGAATATAAGGAAGTTTGATTGAATTGTGTTAGCACTGCCTTTATGACAAACAATTCTAGCCGAGAAATAAAATTATAGCTTGCAAGGTCAGGGTGGTCTTACAAGTCAAGGTAGATTTAGCTGTCTGGATGCTACGTATTCTGTAGTCTCAGCCTCTTGCTCAATCTGGTGCACGTACGTGATCAAAGACTCACAGACCTGAAGACTCATATCCTGTGATTCCTGAGTCCTGATAGCCTGAAGCTTGTGAGATCAGGATGGAGCTTCAGTTTGACTGCCTCCAGAATCAGTCTGGAGAGCTTGGAAACCGTTGCTTCAGGCCAGTAAACCTAGTGTGTGGCCAATCAGCCAATCAGGCCAATTAGCTACGGGCGTGGTTTAGGTTTGATGAAACAACGACAGGCCCTACATAAATGAACGTAGGTGATGCATATAGCATCAATATTAGAATGTATTAGATGAAAAAAGGCTTTTCTCAATGAAAAATATCTTTCAACTCTTCTCCCAAAGTTTCTAGTGCAAGAGTGGCTTTAACAACAGGCTTTGCTTGTTCACAGGTTCGTCCAATCACCTGCCAAGCATTTTTTTGAAAGCTACTGCCTTTTTGTGACACTTTAAATGGATGGCTTCCCAGATGGATGTGTCAGACACAGATACAGATATCTGGAAGATATCAGGTTCTGACTCCTGAGTCCTGACTCCTGTTCATAGAACATAATAGTAGTCTCATTGATCTGGATCTTTTTGTTCGTTTGGGTAAGTGTGCCTCTTATCATGTTAACAATGAATTAAATATTGGATATTATTTCCACTCAAGTTGCAGTCTGATTAAAATAGAGTAATCTATTGGAAGCACATTTACTATGCAGCTGTGTTAGTAACAGCAGTGCTCTACAAGAATCAAAGACCCACAGACCCGAAGACTCATAATATCCTGTGATTCTTGAGTCCTGACTCCTGTCCCTAGTAGTAGACCTAGTCACATGAGCAACGAACGATAGAGCTGGATATTTTTGTTCATTTGGGTCAGTGTGCCTCTTAGAAGACCCAAAGACTGATCTGCACACGAAGGAATCATGAGTCCTGAGTCAGTAAACAGATGTGTTCTTTTTTAACGATACGTTCATCACTACAAAGTCCAATGGAAACAGACTGAAAAGAACAATTAGTAAGGGGCCATTCCTGCTAAATGTTTGCATCACCTGGGATGCGTGCCATGATGTCCAGCAAAGTGCCTTTTCTCTAACCAGCTATCTGCTTTAAGAGCCAGTAGGTCTGTATATTTCACTTTGCATCTATCTTGACCTGACAGGCCTAGTCAAGATAGTTGTTTGACATACCGCCAATCTCTGTCATGGACACAGACACCACGGACACACACTCAGCAAGTCGCTAGCTCTTTCAAACATTTCCACGCCTATCATTTTTCATTTGCCTGTTGAAGTCTGTTTAATTTCCATTACAGGTTTGTTCAAAACACATCAGAGTCATGTTAAAACAGATGCTATTATATTCACTGTTAATTTCTGTCATATTATCTCCTACGTGTGTTTTTTTAAAGCACTTGAGTGATGTGCATGTGACGTTTGTTTTCTGTAAAGGACTGATAGACTCACTTTATCAATGTGAAAACTGGTAGCCAATTTACTGTTCACCAAAGCCTTGGTGGAGAAGACAGACTTCACCCCTGGCCACTCACTGTAAAGCCACAGCATGAAATGGCTATTATTAAGGTCTGAGTAAATATGAGACATGTCGCTATTTACAGTGAAAAGAACACTGTATATACACTACAACAAACAATAACTGCTGATAACCTGCAGATTCCCCTTATTATAAGGGTGTTCTTGCACTGCTCTCAGCATAAGGATTTGTGATATGTTTAGTGCTTTAACAGGCTCCCTCAGGGACAAATGAGCATATGAGTGTACAAATGTTAAAGCCGCATTGAATAAGATTGCATGGTACTGTATGATTAAAGAATTTACTTTTGATTCCTATTTTTATTGGAGCTGCTCTTCTCGAAATGCAGTAAAGCCAACAATTTACAATAACATGAGACCCCTTGTAATCACAAAGAATAGTCTTGTGTGTACTGGACAGTGCAGTGTAGTAAAAAACTGGTTTTATTGGTAATCATGTGAGAATGTGCCACACTGTTTTCTGTATGACTGGTTTCATCCATCTACTTCTACAAAATATTAAAAAAAACATTGAATCTCAATGACACAGCCTAGCTACAGTTTATGATTATCTGGGAGTAAATAGTCGAACACACTGTTGGACAACTATCGTCTCCTATCCTCTCCTTTCCTGCACTCACCTGCTGACTCACTGCACTGTAGATGCCTGTACTATTTACATCAGAGTTCCCCAATCCTGGTCCTAGAGCCGCTGTCCGGCATATTTTAGATGTCTCCCTGCTCCAACTGATTGAGTCGTTATAACGAGCTATTCATTTGAATCAGGTGTTTATATCAATCATTTCTCAAAAGTTTAGGATTTTATAATCTCCAAGTATCCAAAATAACCAAGTATTTATTGTTCTTCAATCTGTGGCTAGCACCTTAATACCCAATTTTTACCTAGTTTATTTTTTAACCTTTCTGTGATCTATCATCAATCTTTCATAAAAACGTTCATCTTTCATACATGGTGGTGTAAGTTAACACAATGCTGACATATTTTTGCTTACTAGATAAAATAATGTATTTAGTTATGTAGACATTTATGTAATTCTAATAGACCAGAGAACGAGAGAAATGAGTTTTTAGAAAACTTTTCAATAGCAATAAATTTGGTTTGTATGATGGCTATTTTCAAACAAAGTTTTGAAAATAAATAGACACAATGTTGCAAATTGTAGAATAAATAAGAAAATGATTGCATGTATAGGGGTGAGTGTGTATGTGTGTGTGTTATCGACATGCTAACAGATTTATGATGTCTTCTCCATAGCCATAATAAAATACCTCCAAGTAGCAGTCATACTGTAGGTGGACATGTTCCTTAGAGAACTGGAGACAGTGAATAGTTCCCCAGCCAGTGTGGAGAAAACGATACACTATACACTGGTGTCTTCAGTGCTCTCAGTGGATCTCTCAATCTCATGGATCATGGATTAATGGTGGATCGCACCCAACAGAAAGGTGCATATACTGCCACCTACTGTACCGGAGTTTGAGGCCGGTCACGGCTTCCCTACTCTAAACTCTAGCCCCTAAACCTGCATCCTTAACAAACCGTAACACCGCCCTCAACACTACACCTTCTTCAACCACACCCACCACCCAGAACTCCTGCTAAACCCCACTGCCTCCATTCTTCCCTAACCAGACGACAAAGCCCTTCCCTGGCCTCATCATACCTTCCACAAAATAACAACACATGCCCCACAGTCTCATTCACACCACGCACACAAACAAACCACTAACATGTTTCCCCATCAACTTCAGCGACGCATTGAGACCAGTATGACCAAACCGCAGCCTACACAACACTACATCATCGCTTCTACAAGCCCGCCACACCACAACCACCGCGACCGCCTGCACCCCATAGTACCTCTCCCTGTTACAAACCCATCCCACCGCAGCTGCCAACGGACCATCCCGCCCTTCAACTCGATCTTTCACATGTCCCAATCTTTACTTTCTCTCCCCCCAACAAAAGGTGTTTGCTAATTCGCTAAAGGTGTAACTATACAGGGACCTTATTGGTTAAAGTGAATACACTGAAATTACCTTAATCCACTTTCAAACAAGGAACTATGGGAAATGCAGTCTCTGTTGAATATACAGATATAAACCTAACACTTTATATAGCTGCATTTCGTAGATCCCTACACACACACACACACACATATATATATATGTAACTATAAACTATGTATTAAATTAGACAAATAAAACAATGGTTATGTGTGTAACCGCAGTTCTGAGGCGGTGCGTTAAGCACTTGGATATCCATTGCACGCATGTGCAGGTCGAGTGCTTGCATCAACAAATCATTTGTGACCTGGGTGACGTGTGACCCCGCACTGGTACTAAAGGCACATTCACCCAGGAAGTGACCTCTTGGCAATCTTCTCGCGAGAAGGCCGAGTGACTGCCAAGCTCTGGTGGTCATCCGAAATTCATAGAACCGCGGTTACATACGTAACCATCGTTCTAATTCATTTTTACTGACCGCCAGAGGCGGTGCGTTAAGCACCTGGATGACTAATGCCAACAAAGTCACGAGGAAGTCCTACATGTCCTTCAGGAGGTCTGGGATGGAGCAGGGAGGATGGCTGCAGCCAGCGGGTTGTGCGAGACCACGTTAACCCTATAAAATCTGGCAAAAGTGAGGCTGCTGCACAGATATCAGAGAGAGGAACCCCTCTCAGGGCCGCCCAAGATGCGGACACGCTCCTGGTCGAGTGACCCTGAACCTGGGGCGGGATCGGGAGACCCTCGCTCCTGTAGGCGTGGACAATAGTCTCCACAATCCATCTGGATAGTCGCTGCTTGGACAGGGCGTGACCTCGCCTATGTCCGGCGTGACAGACGAACAATGAGTCCGACTGCCGGAGTTCAGCGGTCTGCTGGACATATGCTGTCAGTGCCCGAACCGGGCACAACAAATCTGTGCTGCCCTGCCCCTGCTCAGCCTCCTGAGGCGAGGGTTCAAAGGCTGCCAGTCTGAGCGGCTGGTTTGTGAAAGACGTCAAAAATGTCTTCGGGAGAAAGGAAGGGTTTGACCACAAGGTTACCCCCGTGTTCCCTGCGTTCCAGCATAGGCACTCTCGGCTCACCGACAGGGTGTGTAACTCACCCACCCTTCTGGCCGATGCTAATGCCATGAGAAAAGCAGTCTTCATAGACAGCCACTTCAAGCATGACCTCTCCAGAGGCTCAAATGGAGGCCGGCAAAGCGCCCTTAATACGAGTGGCAGGTCCGCGGCGGCCGTAGTCGTACCGCCCCTTTCAAAAAGCGGGTGACGAGCGAATGGGACCCGACGGTTGTACCATCCACCCTGTTGTGCATGGCTGAAATGGCGGCTACGTATACCTTGATAGTCGAGGCCGCAAGTATTGGGAACCACACTCGCCCTGGACATCTGGGAGCTACTAGTAGCACCTCGTGGTTGCCTCTCAGGATCCTGTCTAGAGTGGGCAGTATCAGGGGTAGTGGAGGGAAGGCGTACAGCAGCCGCGTCGGCCATGCGTGGGCCAGCGCATCTTGGCCCAACGGCCTGTAGCTCCAACACATTTATGTGTCGTTCCTTCTGCCGCTGGACCTCTGACTGTCCTGCATTGCCAGACAGCCCCGCAGCCTGTCAGAGAGGCATCTGTAGCCACCACCTCTCTGCGTGAAGGTATGGACCCTAATGGAACGCCCTGGGTGAGGTATGCGTCTCTCCTCCATGGGCGCAAGTATTTCAGGCAACTGGCAGAGACTTTGATCAGCCTGCGTCTGTGTAAGGTGGGATGTAGGCCCAGCCCATTCAGCCAGACTTGGAAAGGCCGCAGTGACAAAAGGCCCAAGGGCACTACGGAAGAGGCTGCTGTGAGTATACCTAGCAGTCTCTGAAAGGAATGGAAGGCCAAAGCCCTGTCCCTCCTGAAGCTACCAATAAGCTGTAGGATGTCGCTGACTCGTCGTTGAGAGGGGGTGGCTGTCATCACCCAAGCGATCGTAAACAAAAAGTCTTGCATCAGTCAACTACTGGATCAGAGCGAGCACACTCGTACACGGCGTTGCATCAAAAGAGAGGTATCTTACCTGCTGCCAGAAACTATCCGGACCAAAGTAAAGTAATGATAAAAGGCTATTCGCAGTCTCTGGAGGGCGTGACCGCAGCTCCAACCTGTATGGGTTACGAGACTCCCAGCGACGCCAAAACACTCACGTGTAACCTGCTTACCGAAGCGAGAAGATGGCAAGAGGTCACTTCCTGGGTGAACGTGCCTTTAGTACCGGGGCGGGGTCACACGTCACCCAGGTCACAAGTGACTTTGTTAATACAAACGACCTGCACATGCGTGCGATGAATATCCAGGTGCTTAACGCACCGCCTCTGGCGGTCAGTAGAAATTAAATCGAACTGCTTTTGTTAAATATTGACTTTACCCTTGTGTGGTGTTCAGGTCAACTCTTCAAGGCAGTTAAAAATGTGATGTTGACAGGTGAAAACCAGGCGGCTATTCTTGGGCTACAGTTGGCTTTTCAAGCTCTCAGCTCAAATTTGACTTTACAGTACTTTGGTCTCCTTACAATAATTATTATACTGTAGCTCGACATATAAAGGTGACCTATACTCGGCCAACTGAACACCTGGCATTTCTCTTTAATTCACATCAAGATCATTCATTGTTCAGAAACACTTTTTCCATTGCTGACCCATTGTTGGAGTTGCTATATTGCAACACTTAATGTCATTGCTGTCCAAAAGACGTAATGCAACATGACCAGAAACCACAGAAATGTGCTCATGATCAGTGCTTCATTCCATTTGTAATGACTATATCCCAACGTTTGTAACAACATATAGCCTGAAACATTTTCTAATTTAATACACAACCCTGAGACACATAAACATTTTCAAATGAGGTTTCCTCTGCATACAGGCTTTCAACACATACAGTAGGTCTTGTGTGCACAATGCTCTCTCAAAGAGCTGGGAAATGAGGTGATTGGGGTCAACAGTGCTGCCAGCCTTTCAAACAAAATACAAACTAGGTATGTCCTGCTTTGCAGGTTTAAGAAACCTTGGAAAAAATACACATTTTTCTCCCTCTCATTCTGAAATACTTATTATTATTATTAACGTTTTCATTCCGACTCAAAAAAGGATTCTAATGATTTCTGTAATTTATTTAACAGGGTGCTGTTAGGCATATGCCTATAGACCACTATGCTGGGAATTTGCTGACATAGGCAAGCTACATATTGAAGCAATGTCAATTAAGTGGAGTCTGCACACCCACAAATACATATTTTAATCCAGAATAAAAAAATTACTTAAATATCATTATCATTGCTAACATTATGATTTAAATAATAATTGTTTAAAGAGGTAATACCTTGACATGAACATGCAATCTGTGTGTGTGTGCGTGTGCATGCATGCGTGTGTGTGTGTGCGTGCGTGCATGCTCAGATAAGAGTTTGTGCATGTGAGAGAGCTATATAACTGATTAACTGAAGAAATACATCTTGGCTTTGGTGTTGCCATGCTATTACGTTCAATCAAACCAGAAGTAGAGTTTCTGTTCCATCTATAATGTGATTGACAGAGCCCCAGTACGTGAACCGCTCTGCAAACAAAGCAAACAGCTCATTAGACAGCAGGATTTAGACCCAGCCGTGGCTGTTAAAACATCCTAGGTCAGCAGCACTGCACTACGACGAGGACAGCCACATCCATAATAACAGGCTCCCATCAAGGTGGGAGCACTTGGCTCTATTAATGGAATGATCCTTTCAAAACACTGATCACAAGGGTGGGACAATGGTACAGTGGGTAGAGTGGGGCAACAGGTGATCTAGAAGTCGCTGGTTCAAACCCAGCCAACTTCTGACAAAGTGCCAAGGTGTCCCTGAGCAAGACACCTGACCCTAACTACTCCTAGTGGTCAGGTTGGGCCTTGCATGGCTGACATCACCATTGGTGCAGACATGTGTGTGTGAATTACATTGCTTTAAATGCAGTGCTTTTAAAACACATATGGTTTTTAAGCTGCTGTAGGGAGGATTCACAAGCTGCAATGGGGGTTTCTTTAATTTAAAACAAAACGAAATCTCCAACCCCTTCATCCTCCTCTCCCTCCCTCTGGGGACCGTTTACAAAACTGAGCACGCTATTGTGTTACACTAGTTGGATAAATTGTCTACAGTGTCTTTTAAAAATGGCAGGGTTTATATACACCCCGCTACTGATTGTTTCCCATCTTTGACACACCCACCAAATGAGAGAAAACGTACCTCGAATGTTCAACTGAACCGCAACAAAATGGTGCCAGACATTTTTCAATTAAGTGTGTTCCTGTTGTAGCTACAGTATGTGCCACATTCATGTGATTGACAGGCTAGCGATTGGCCAGATAAGAGTACCTGATTGTCAGTGAAAATATTAAACCAACGTGTATAAAAGCAGGGTCTATCAACCAGAGTGCATACCTTCACAGAGCATTTGACTTTCTATATACAGTAGCTGACTGATTTCTGTCTGACATTTATAACACATTACATTAAATGTAGCTATTGCTCTAAAGTCCAACTTTCAGCAGGTTTAGTGATAGTATTTATGTACTGTATTATTATTCCGTCTTGTTTTGAGCAAGGTGCTTCCAGATATGTATACATACATACTGTAATGCATAAGCAGAATCAAGATGCTCTGTTGAGAGTAACATAAGCTGTGCTTTGTAAATGGGAACAAAGTGGTGCAGAATGCCCATAACAATATTAACCTGACATGCCAGATGAATTGTTAGTCACAAGTCCGTCTGGTGAGTCGTCCAATGAAACTGTTAGCAAAGGGCAGGAACTTAAAAAAATACTTTGGCAAAATACTGTCGGCAAATCTAAACCATGCAGCACTCCTAAACCACGCCTATATAGCTATCAATACGACGTTGGTTTAGTTGCTCGGACACATTCACAAAGATTTCTCGCCTTTCTCTCGAGGCTACAACAATATACAGTAGCCTTCATATTGTGTTTCCATTGTGTGGGGCGAAGCATCAGGGGAGCACTCTATGGCATTGAAGGGAAATGTGTTTTTGTTATGATTGAGTTCAAATTACTATACCTTTTAATCACAGACCATGGTAGAGAGGAAGATTGAAAATGCCATTCATTGTGATAGATCCAGCGGTTCTTATTTGGGCATGGGCACCTCTTAAAAATGACATGGTAAACACAAATCACAAAGCCTGATTTAAAAAGTATGTCTCAGGACATTATTTAGTGTCTTTCCAAGATGTGAGAGTTATCAAAATGACTGTATTTATGTTTGCAAACACAGCTTCTAAAGCAATATTGGATAAAAAAAAAATGTTGAAGCCCCAATGTTGAAGCCCCACAGTATATATTGTTACTACAATAATAGGCCTTTTAAAATAAGTTGTGGAAATAGGTAATCAATTTTTTAAATATTTTTTTGCCATTGTTAGGGTGAGAGGAAAAGCTTTCTTTAATTCCTTTAATTTAACATTTAGAATACGCCATGCCTTTTTATGCTTTAGAATTTCAACATCTGGAAATGTTTTATTTTTCATTTCTTCACTGTCTGAGGCTCATTCACACCAGCACGCACACACACACACACACACACACACACACACGCGCGCACACACACACACACACACACACACACACACACTAAACAAAAGATAAATGTTCACATCTGTTAAGAATGCACACACAAGACACTTGTTCTGCTGCACTATACACATA
>JAODTR010097070.1:0-13510 GCA_025399935.1 Amblyopsis rosae | reverse complement strand
AGAGAAAAAATATATACAGTATATTATTATTATAATTTTTCCTTCCTTAGGCTACTGTGTGTATATATATATATACTGTATATAAAGGCGACCTACACAACCACACATAACACAATCTATACGATTGTTTCAAATTGCTATAAGTTATTAGAACATGTTTGTATAATTTTAGGTTTAGCCTATATTTTTAATTAAAATTGGATTTGCTCAAAATTCCTTTAAGCCTAGTTGTTCTAGTTGTCAACCTACCTTAGTCTATATATATATATATCCACATTAAATATGGAGACATATAGCCTAGAATAGCCTATCTAACATGAATTATTAAGTGTAAACAAATATATACAGTAGCCAATGTGACCATGTCACAATGTTGAGCAAACCTCATTACAGACATTATTTCAAGCAAGGTTAAACAGGATCATACACTGTGATCATTTCAGAAAACCAAACTCAAAGCCTGGCCAAGCCAATCATAGATAGCTTAACAGGTAGCCAATGTGACCATGTCACAATGTTGAGCAAACCTCATTACAGACATTATTTCAAGCAAGGTTAAACAGGATCATACACTGTGATCATTTCAGAAAACCAAACTCAAAGCCTGGCCAAGCCAATCATAGATAGCTTAACAGGTAAAGCAATAAATGAAACACAAAATAGTTTGTTGGCGAATGTTTGTCCTTAAAAAATAGATTTTCAGCTGTGCTCTCAAATCTTTGGCTGCGCTACTAAAATTTTTAGCCCAGGGTCACATCTGCTCCTTGTGGATAAAGTATGTGTTAGAGCCTTGCACAGGTGAGACCCACCCACTGTTAACTAAGAACTCTAAATTAAATATTAACCTAGCAATGTTTTACTTTTGAGTACATTTTTAAACTGGTAATTGTACTTGTATTTAAGTAAAGAATAATCAAAGTAATAGTACAATATTTTTGTATTCTTTCCACCTCTGTGTAGTAAAATGAAAATATCTGTTACTGAACTTGTTTCATAACACAGTATAAATTAGCATTCACATTTGCAGGTTTTGAAGCCAGGTTTGTTTCTTAACGTGTTCTGGTGGTACCATGAGTGTATGTATTTTTAATGTGGGTGTTCCCAGCAGAAATTAAGCCCCTTACTCTTTCCGGAAGAGTCCCTTGTTGTACACTTGGTGCTATATATATAATATTATGTAGTGGTGATGTATGTCTATGTTGGTATTTAATTGACCTTATAAAACAGATGGGCTATTTCCCTTGTGTTCTTATCTAATGTGCTGTATATTTACAACACTGAAGAGACCTACTCCACACACACGCACACAGACAAGGTGTAATTGGGTTGGGGGAGCAGCTGCTATGAACTGGAATTAAAGGGTTAATACGTGTTATTACGTGTCACCCCTCACATACACACACCCTCTCTTCTTAGGCTCTATTTTATTGCTTCTCCCACTCTCTTTCCAGCACTATCTTCTCCATCTGTATATCTTGGTCTGTCAGGCTGCGTTTGTTGTTCCTACATATGCTTCGCTGGCACACACATAGATGGCATCACAACAACACGTGTCTTTCTGTGTGTTGTACTGTCTCTCTAACTGTTTGTGGTTATCTCCACGTATGTGTTCTGCATGTGCATATTCTTTCTTAAGATACAAATTATATGCAATATTCACTCTCCCTCTCTCTCCCTCCAGCGCCGTGTTCAGTGTGCAGCGCTGACAGTGGTGAGTACAGCATCAGTGTGTTTGGAGTTCTGAGGTCATCACAGGGGGCCAATGACATCATCCTCTGATCCCCTCTCATTTTGTCAGCTTGACAGCAACAATTGCAGGGCTTAACACACACACACATACACACGCACATGCACACACACACGCACACACAGTACACGAAGAAGCCAATGTGTCTGCATGGACAATTCAAACCAACTGCGCACATATTATACCTCCAGTTGCTATTTACTGTGATACTTTGTTAGCCCTTTCTCATATTGTAGCTGAATAAGAACACAATCTTATGTTTGACATATTTCAAAACTATCTCAGAAAGACCAATCAATAGTATCATATCAGTATTAGTAAGATAAAACATCCAAGAACCTTATCAAATAACAACAAACTGCAATAACACCTACCACTATGATAGTACACATCAATGAATTAATGAAAAGAAAAAGTCTAGCTAAAGCCAGTATGTTACAATAGTGTTATCACATTAACAGCACAGTATAAAGAGAATAGTTTCTGAAAAGTCAGAGAGAGATAATGTCTCTCTCTCTTCTAGAGAGAAGACAAGGCTAAGTTGAGAGTGAGACAGAAATAGATGAGGAGAGGTGGCCATCTATTGGTACAGATTGTAACTGCATGTTTTCATGCTCACTAGAAATTGTATTTACAAGTAAAGAAACTGTAGGTAGTTTTAGAGCTATACGTTTAGTGTAATTTGTTATAAATATTTTTGACTTCCGCCACCTATCAGCAAGTGAAATGCTCAGTGAGAATATATCCTCTAGGTATTATCCCCTGCTAATCCTACCTAGATCATCTTAAATGGTGGGGTACACTAATGCACTTTTTGTCAAATCTAGCTAATATCTCCTTACGGTCTGCAAGCTATCCGTTCTGTGTGCGCTGAAAGAGAACCCGGTGTTCCTGCAGCCCTGGCTCTGTAAATGGGAACCACATAACACTATTGCAGCCTTGGCTATATGTGCATCCAAAGCAGCGCTTCTGAGGGAGAACTGAAGGAGCTTTATTTGGTTGGATGTTTAGTTATCAACAATCTTCTTCAGATTAAAATTTAAAGTCATAAAAACAGTTAAAGGTATTATATTTTAAGGTTGCACTTTGTCAAGCGTAGAAACAAAAGATTAGCTACACTTGCCTAGACATTTTACTTACATTGTATTTGTTTTCTCCTCTAGACTCCTACATTAACAAATCTGCCTCGTTGCCAGACTATGGTAAAAATGGACTGCACAGGGTACGTTTGTGTGTGTCTGTGTACCTACAGTACAACTGCATTACATTTTCTCAGTCATGTTTATGAAAGATGTTGTGTTTTGCAGCCCGGCAGTGCAGGTGGAGATTATTACCAGTATGACAGCAACAACGCAGCCAACTGGAAGATCAAAGGTTAGGTTTACATATTATGGTATAGCGTTCTTATATTGTACCATTCATTTATCAATTCACTGACACATAATGTATACACATGTCTTATATAACAAAATCCAAGATCGTTTATATAAACACTTTTTCAATAAATGATGTGTATACCACTAATATTCCTTGCCTTTTTTGTCTTCCTTCCAGAATACAAGGTAAGATATTATGCTTTGTCCATCTGGAATCCCCAACTGTTATTGTGTGGTAAAAAACTTTGGATGGATAAGGATGGTAAATTGCATTCATAATAGTAATAATAATAGTATTGTAATATTGCAAATATACCATAACTCATGGATGAATAGAAGGAATGGTTATGTACAGTATGTTGTTGTTTCTTCACGTGATGTCACATATTTATAACAACATCATGCATATTGTGAATATTACTGTGACTTATCACAGGTGGTCATGGCCTGTCCTTCTGTCTTAGATCTACCCATATGAGGCCCTGATGGTGACTGTCAGGGGAGAACAGCGTCTCCCCTGTGATGTTGACAGGGCCAGGCTGGAAGTAAGGACACACTGTGAATACTACAGTGTTTTATAATGCTACAAGAACCCTCTTTATCTCCGTTTGTCTCCACTACAGTGTCGCATACATTCACTCTACACTGTGAATACTACAGTGTTTTATAATGCTACAAGAACCCTCTTTATCTCTGTTTGTCAGCGTCATCTCTCAGCAGAGGACTTCTACAGAGTGTTTGGTATGCCCATGTCTGCATTCGATTGCCTGGCCCAGTGGAAGAAAAACCAATTGAAGAAACAGGTCAGACTTTTCTGAGGACCTCAGACCCATGGAAGGGTTAGCCTGCTCTGCTTGAAGGGCCTTCAGGACAAAGCTTGACTGTATGTGAACGAGAATGGAGGAGAGAAAGGAACACACTAAGACTAAACTGGGTGGACGTGACACAGGCAGATAAGCACTGAGATGAGAAGATGTACCTGAAGAAGTATCACAGTACATTTAGGTTACATTTTTTCTGAAATGCTTAAACACTAAACCCAATCTCTGAACCAAATGCTCAGCGGCCTAATCCCATTTCTCAGGGTTTATGTCATATTGGCAAACTCTTCAACAAATTCCCGTACAGTATTTATACATGATTAACAAATCTCATTCACTGGTTTTGTAAATACTAAGCACATTTTCCATCCATCCATCCATGCTCATCTGCTTATCTGTAGTCGGGTTGAGGGGGCAGCAGCTCCAGTAGGGGACCCCAAACTTCTCTTTCCCACATTATACAGTGCTGACTGGGGAATCCAGAGGCGTTCCCAGGCCAGTGTGCAGATATAATCTCTCCACCTAGTCCTGGGTCTTCCTCGAGGCCTCCTCCCAGCTGGACGTGCCTGGAACACCTCCCTAGGGAGGCGCCCAGGGGGCATCCTTACCAGATGCCCGTACCACCTCAACTTGCCACGTCCTGCGGTCCGCCTCCCCTGTGTTCCCTCTTTTGTGTTCCCTTCCTTGTGTTCCCTTCCTTGTGTTTCCCCCGTGTTCCAGTCCATGTTTCCCCTGTGTTCCAGTCCGTGTTTCCCCGGTGTTCCAGTCCATGTTTCCCCTGTGTTCCAGTCCATGTTTTCCCGGTGTTCCAGTCCGTGTTTCCCCTGTGTTCCAGTCCGTGTTTCCCCTGTATTCCAGTCCATGTTTCCCCTGAGTTCCAGTCCATGTTTTCCCGGTGTTCATAGTCTTGCCCACGTTGAGTGTTATTGATTTCACCTGCCACTCGTTATCTGTCTTGTCAACTTGTATTTAAGCCCTAGTGTGTTCTGTAGTGTTTGTCGGATTATTGTTTGATGTCAGCCCTGTTTTTCCCCATGTTCTTGTAAATTAAAACCCATTGCCAAGAATCCCTGTGTGTCGTGTGTTTGGGTCCACCCTGCCTGCTTCAGCCCTGACACAACTGGCTTCTTCCGACCCAAAGGTGCAGCGACTCTACTCCGAGTTCCTCACAGATAGCCGAGCTTCTCACCCTATCTCTAAGGGAGACGCCACAAAGCACATTCTCACTCACTAAAACCATTTTGCAACTAACTGTTGCAAAATTATCATCTCCAGTGGAAATAGTTAAACACAACTTCAACACATTGTCATTGCTTACACACGACTCAATATTGTTCATTCTTGTGTCTAATGTTGCGAAAAAAACTAATATGGTGGTGGAAGGGCTATGACCAAAACCCACGTACCGGGGTAGAATCTAAGTAATGGAATTGGCCTGTGATGACATACTGTACTACGGTGTTGTCAAAGCTGGAGCGCTACAGATGGATTCCTGCCTTTGCCTGGCAAGGGACAAAATTGCCTGTAATGTAGACCAAGTCCTCTTACCCAACCCAACACAAAGATATGATGCTGAAGCAGTATTAAACATTACTTTTGGTTTTGATTTTGCAGTTGCACAACATTTTTGAGTGTACTGTAATGTGTTTTTTTAAAGGTTTTCTTTGTTCTTATCACTTATGCAGTAAGACTACTGTATTTTTGTGCAAGTGTTGAATATACAGACGTCTAGTACTTTTTTAATAACTATTTAGAATTCAATAAATATATTGCCTCACCAGCGGATGGCAGTGTGTTCACATGAGAAATTGGATGGACCTTACATTATATTATTATATTATATTATATTATATTATATTATATTATATTATATTATATTATACCATTTTGAGATCTTGAGATTCTTCAAAACCAATATTAGACGTTGTATATTATAGTAGGTTTGGAACAGACAAGTAGGTAGTGTTTTTACTTGATATTATATGAAGAGATTGGGTTTAAAATATGTGAATGCTCAAAGAAACCAAAGTTTTATTTATTATATTAAAGGTGACATCAGCAATTGCAATCTACTGTGAGATAATATACTGTTGTCAAATTCAGCTAATTTCTCCTCAGCAGACCACTAGCTGTTCGCTCTGTGTGTAATAAGGTAACTACGCAGCCACAATCCAGCTGTGTTTTTGTATTAATCGTGTACTATAACATCAACAATCTTTTCACCAGGATCGCTGACCACACCTTTAAACGTTTTTATTATTTTCACCTAAAGCCATATAAGAGTCTGAATTTATATTTTGTGAGCCTGGACAGACTTACTATGTGTGAATAATTGTGATCTAGACTATTCTATGATTACTGTGGCTGCATGACTACACAGATGATAACAACTCTAATGCTGCAATTTAGTCCCACTCCAAAAGGAAACATATAGACTCTTGATCAAGTGATATACAAATGTTATTGACTAAAGGAAGAATTTTGATCACACATTAGAAACTGATTGTTTCACTGGAAACATTTTGGTTAATGTTTTCATCAAAAACATGAAAGCAATAATTGTATCCTTTAATTTGAAGATGTGTGAATGTGTGTGTGTGTGTGTGTGTGTGTGAAATATTCTGTAACTGTTGATATCAAGAAAGATGTGGAGATATTTGGAAGAGAACAGACTAAAGTCAAAAATTGAAATATGAAGGCCAATAAACTTGGAAAGCAAATTAAACATGAAGCAAAATACAGACAGGATGAGAAAGAAAGGATGAAGGAAGGGAAGAAATGATGGAAGGATTAGATTTACGATGGGCATGTGTTTGTCTAAATAATAATATATATATATATATATATATATAGATTATACTGTATATGAGTAGAGCGTAACCTTTTAATTAAAAATTAAGGACCAGAATGCTCAGTAGAATTTTGACTGAGTTAATTTGTATTCTAAATACACTGGCCCCTTGGGTGTGTGTGTGTGTGAGCACATAGGTTGTTGATGTGTGTGGGCATGTAAAGGTAAAGGTGCTTTTATTGTCACATACTGTACATATACATGTAGTGAAATTCATCCTCTGCATTTAACCCATCCCTGAAGGGAGCAGTGGGCAGCCACTGTGCAGCGTCCGGGGGTTAGGTTGGAGATTGGAGCCAGTGTCACTGGTCAGATGGCACTGGCTGGAGGGTGAACCTAACATGTCTTTAGATAGTGTTTATATAGTCCTCTAGCAACTAACTTACTAACTTACTGTTGACATGTACAGCATTAAAGGGCCTATTACTGCACACTTTCTTTCAATTGTTTTGAGATTTGTGTACAAACAAAAATGTCACTCAACCATTTGGTGTGGAAAGCACTGTTTGGGTAAAGGGAGCTTTTAAACTATCCTGGTGTATCCAGACCTAAAATTCCCTTTGTGAATAAGGTCTTGCAACCCACCATTGGGAGGTTTTAAGATGTGTTTCCTCTTACTGGGCATACAGTAGACCTTTGATTCATTTTGAAACTATTGGACAGAAGTTTACCAGTCGGCTAGAACTGTTTTGATCACCTCATCTAGCTCTACCACCATTTCAAAACATGTTTGAATTCAACAACAGCCAGCAGGGTGGCTCTGAAACCGTTAATGCCAAAAGGGTTTCCAGACTATAATTTCAGCGAAACAATTTAGATGAGAGCTAGTAGGGCGGGGCCAGGCTACCTTTAAACTACAATCTGAAGTTTCCTAAAACGTTTTTTCATTGTGCGACATTTGTCATTTGTAAAATCTTGGCTGTGACCTCCAATGCTGCTCAATAAATTATATAAATTCTGGCAACCTACAACTGCTTGGATTGCTTATTACCCTTACCTACTGTAACTGTAGCTGGTGGTGGTACATTTTTAATTTAGAAAATATAATTAAAAACATTTCCAAAGCCAGATGAATGACTTAAGGGGATTTGTGTTATATCTGCTTTTAAAGTCTTGTTAACTTATATTGCACTCAGTAAATCCAGCTGAAAATATACTAACACTAGGACCCAGTGGAGCAGGATCTACCGATGAAACTACTATAAACTCAAACGGCCACACTGACTCACTGTTCTACAACAGTGTCTGACAGTGCCTCACAGTCCTGGAAATGTTCTGAACACGCCTTGCATTGACATGTTAATAATATCTTAATAACCGTAACTTTTAGAAGAAAGCACGAGGATTACCACCAGAAATAAATAGTGCAGTCCAACCTATGGAAAAGGGACTGCATGGATTCGAAACTGCAAAGCGGTGAGTAACGGTCCCATTCCCTCGATACTGTAGCACACCCAACTTGTTACATTCGTGTTTTTATTAATTTGGCTACATCGATACTTTTAACTTTAGTTCAAATCAGTGAACATCATTTAGTAGATACTTTGTATTAATCGCCGATAAAGCTACTGTTATCTTCTGAATGTGTCTATGTGAATGAGTTCCCTGTTCGGTGTAAATAGTGCGGTTGCCCATATGCCTAAAACGGGCGAGTGATGTTACCGGATGGTGCGCTATGTCTATCTAAGTGTGTGCGTGTGCGTGTGTGTGTGTGTGTGTGTGTGTGTGTGTGTGTGTGTGTGTGTGTGTGAATGAATGGAAGAGGTATTCAACAGGTATCAAGAGTGATGCAATCCCATGTTAACACCACAGTGCCAGGTTGGAAGCTGCGCTGCTAGGCGGAAGTCCCATGCCCACTAAACGAAACGAGAGACAAAGAACATACAATTAAACTTAAAGTAGAACAATACTCATATAGTTGAAGATTCCAATAGAAAAAGCAAAAACATTTTAAAATGTAATGGATTAAGTATCATCGGATTAGTGAGCTATAATTAGTCAAGTAGGCCTATCAGAATTCATATGAGCCTTTCAGTCATTAGGACATGATTAGGCTAATCAGCAATTATAACCTATTATAACCTCTTTACATGCTACTGTGTTTTCAATTCATCATAATGCATATACAGTTTATCTTTTTTAGAAAATGTTATTATAGATCCAGGTTTTTTCCATTAATAAACCTGGGTTAGGTGTTGGCTATTGTAAGACCATGACAGGCAAATTAATCAATCACTACACTAATTGTGTGTGTACTGTATACTGCATCTGTGTCTAAGAGATAAACAATGAGTTCCAGTTAATTTATTTTCATTCTCGATCTGGCCCCCCCATCCGCACACACACACACACACGCGCGCGCACACACACACACACACAGGCTAGATTCACAAAAGAAAGTAATCTTAATGTTAATTTCTATTAACTATATTGCCTATGTGCAGCTAACTAACAAATTATCCAGCCTTGCGTGATTTAACAAAAGCATCACTTGTCAGCATCCATAGATTCTTTTTTGCGAATCTGAAAAACAAATGACCGTGCCTGTACATTTTGAAAGTAAAGCCCATATGTCATTGTCAGATTATCGCCCGTATCATGTACAGCTGCGCTACAAGAAGATAAGGTATTGCAAGAATGTAACAGAGAGATAAAAAGGAATCCCAGTCCAGTCCAGCTTTTAACTGATAAATTCCAAACTAAATTGGTGCCAATGGGGCTTTTTCTTTTAAAGCCTTGATGAATGCATGGCTTTAACAAGGCTAATGGCAGTGATGTCATCCACTGTGGTCATGAAAATAGGATCTAAAATTTCTAAAATAGACCTCTTGTGTCTGATAGGGGCATGGCTCGGCCGGCCAGGACTTGAACTCTGATCTCTGTCTAAAGGGGATGTGTTTCTGGAGAGGGAGGAGGAGAGCAGAGAAACAGAGGGACACAGGGAGGTGAAGGGATGAGATAAAAAGGGTGCAGGGAGATGGGGGCAGTGGCTGTCTAAACATGACATATAGGAAGGGAACGGCTGTCTGGTTTGACCTCAGGGAGCTCGGGGGCGTACGCAACAAACACTTGTAATACTTGACTTAATGTAGGCGTACTACACCCAAAACATTATGCAGTGTCCGCTTTTGAGGTTAATCGGCAAGTGTTCGAGTGAAGCGCTAAAGCAGACTGTCTGGGAGTGGGAATGCTTGGGGAGGATAGTTGTGGATTGACCTGATGAGTGGTTTCCTTGGTGGGAATGAAAGCTTTGGGTTGGAGAGAAAAGCTAAGCTTCCCTTTCTCTATTCTCTGTCCTGCCGCTGCCCGTAAGCGCTACAGTGTGTGGTGATGAGAAGGAGCACAGCCTCACTTGGGAGTCGTCGTGTCATCGCGAGCACACTAAATCAGTTGAAATGGTGACCCCACGACGAGTGTCTATAGACCAACACAGTAATCTGCTGCTCAGCTTTCTTGGAAAATGGGTCCTGTACTTGTATATGAGATAACTGTGTGTGTGCGTGTGTGCGTGTGTGTGTGTGTGGTTGTGGTTGTGTGTGCGTGCATGCTTGTGTGTTTCCGAGGTTTACAAAGATTCTTCTGTGGCTGGACCACAACAGCTGATCCGCGAGCCGCCAGGCAGCAGGAGGATGTGTGTGTGTGTGTGTGTGTGTGTTGGGGGGGGTTGAGATAGAGAGAGAGAGAGGATAGAGAGAGGTTTCTTAACATGTACAGGAAGAGTTCATTTCCATTTCAGTTAGTTTGAAACAAAAGACCCAAAATGTCTTCCATCTGTGTAAAGTGTAAAGTTGATAGTGAGAGAGGAATAGGGCGGCACATTGAACACTAGGAAGGAGTTGATAACA
Source organism: Amblyopsis rosae (assembly GCA_025399935.1). Lineage (NCBI taxonomy): Eukaryota > Metazoa > Chordata > Actinopteri > Percopsiformes > Amblyopsidae > Amblyopsis > Amblyopsis rosae. Next base: position 2,870 of record JAODTR010097070.1, on the reverse strand, counting down.
GCTTCTGTTGACAGCTAAGACCGGAAACCACAGCTGCTGGTCAACACGCATGCACTCGCACACAAACACATTCACACACACCAACCCACACAGCACACAGCTGCTGGACATATCCTTTATCTCTGAATGCCCATAGCTCTGGAGTCTGGGGGGGGGGGTGCGTGCGTGCGTGCGTTTGTGTTTCTGAATTCCTGTGTTGTTTTTTGTTTGAGTGTGTGGGTTATTGCCTTGTTTCCACAAACCTGTGGAGCATTGTGTCTAATTTAGGCTCTTCTGGAGACAATGGCATATTGTCAGACTAAGGGTGGACAAAAAGAACTTGTTTTGTATGTGTGAGAGAGAGAGTGTGTGTGTGTGTGTGTGTGTGTGTGTGTGTGTGATATGAGGTTTATTTCCTTTCTTTTTTTTCCAAGAAATCTAGGCTAAAGGAATATTTCTAAGCAACACTGTTCTCGTAGCTAAATCCAATAAATGTGTTGTGTTTATGCAGACATGGTTTACGCATAAGTATATGGATGTTGTTTTTCAGCCTACAGTAAAATAACATTCTTCTGCATTTAGTTTAACAATTTAGCATGCAATTCCTCTATTGTTTGTGATGAATGAATGAACCATTAACTGAATGGACCCCTGTCAAGCAGTATCTAGATCTAAAAATTTTGTTCTTTAGTTTGTATCTGCCTCACCCCTCTTTGTCATCTCTGAGCAAGAAGGATGTGTGAGAGTGTGTTGTAGGATCTGGAACAATGTCAAGGTCACTGGAATACACACACACACACACACACACACACACACAATGTCTCACATACACAGGATGTGCATGTTGACCACAAAAGCATATCTCAAAGAAAGTCTGCCATGTTCATAACTGGAAGCTGGATTGTGAGGTGTAGCATCATAGAGAGTAAAGTTAGAGACATAGAATAACAGTTATTGGGATACACTGTGTAGTAGGCTAATTGCTTAAATTAGATCTCTCTCGCTGCTCAGCTGTTGCAACAGGCGGCGGTGAGCTGAGCTCCAAACTTACTGCATGCCTCTTACTAACTGGCTGCACGCCTTGGACAAGCCCTAACTTGTGTGTGTGTGTGTGTGTGTGTTTCTGTCGTTCCTAGACGTGTGTTATTAACTGTGATTGCATCTGTCATTATATTGCTCATGTGCAGGTAAGGACAGTGGTTTATTGTGTGGTTTGCATTGAACCATGATTGGTTGACTCTGTGCTTCTCAGTAGCCATGGAGCGTCTGGTGAATGAACTGGGCACTCTGCTGAAGATGTTGGACCAAGAGGTAGTCAGCACTGCCACTGCAGACAAGATGGCCTCTGTACGCAACATCCTGGAGACCCTACAGCCCTCAGGTACACTACACACTGGTGGAACTGTGTTTGGAGGTATGGTGGAGTCACACACAGTGTAATAATCCAAATATATGGATGATAATACTGAAAATAATAAAAATTTTACATAATAGGGATGTACATTTTGGTCATTTCGACTGCTCAAGTACCCGACAGGAAAAACGAGTGAGTACTTGAGTACGGCGGGAGGCGTTGATGGCGGAATATAACTAATAGGTAAACACTCAGGATTGATCTCAATGAGTGTGTGTTCGCCAGGACCAAAAGTTAATTAAGAATAAAAATGTAATTAAAATAGAAATAACATATATCAGGAAACTAAGGGATGTACCGGGCGAAGTCAGTTTCTTATTTGAATAAATGTATTTCATTAAAAAAGAATCTTGCACGTATGGGCTATCACTGAGTCATAACATCCACCAAGCATCTACAACAAAACCAGGATATAGTTACAGTGTAGTATAGTTCTATAAATATGCCGTCGTATTTTAAATTGTTCCAAGCTGACCGAACATAATGTAATACGGAAGCAAAACACGTATTAAATATAGCATAGGCCTATGTCGGAATACAGAACGTAGTGGGCAAGAGGAAATGAGAGAATTAAAGAGAGAGATGCCGGTAGCGAGCACGTGTGTTACCTTAAAAGGAACACATTTGCTTTCTGTTTGGTCAGACTGCATGTCCAAAACTGTGGCGATGTTGAGTTGTTTGGTACCGGACTACTTAACTAGATTGTGTGTGAGACGTATGATCGAGCATTGCTGTCACAGACGAGCATTCGAATACTTGTGCCCATCCCTATGAAATAAAACAGGTTTTCAGATTATTTTAGTTATAATCCTCAAAAAAAGTAAATCATTTTAGAATGTATATTTAGAGAGGTGTAACATCAACTGACTTCACAATTATGGTTGTTCACATCCACAGTCTGTTTAATACTACTAGTCTTAGTTAACCCACGGGGTTAATCCTATTTGTTGCTCAAGGGCAACTTGACATTTGTCGTAGACGAAGGGGACAGAGTTTGTTATTCGCCTCTACCTGGTGCGGTGTTCAAACTGTCATCTATACGGTTGCAAACCATCTGCAGCTGTTTGCTATTGTTGTCCTTGAAGTAATAACATATTCATGGTGAAAATAGAACTGCAACAAACATGAGCTCCAATGAGATGGTTTGGCTGAAGTCTTGGCTCTCCAGCTTGTTTAGAAGAAGAGAGACGTTAGGAAGATTGTAAGAGGATAATGAGAGTTAAGGAGTTAAGTGGATAATGAGTGGCAGGTGACAGCAAGGAGAGTGGCTTGTACAAAGCTTTGATACCAGATGGATGATAATTCATCTCGTGGTAGCAGGGCTGTTGACAATGCCTTAGCTCAGGGGTTCCCAACGACCGGGCCCGGACCGGTGCCGGGCCGCAAAGCACTACCCACCCGGGTGTGGGTAGCTAAAAATAAATTACGTACAGTGATGACTAGGCCAAGTTCAACACCGGCCTCCCACTCCGGTACA
>JAODTR010097069.1:0-35265 GCA_025399935.1 Amblyopsis rosae | reverse complement strand
AAATGTAGGTTGTAAAGCCCTTTGAGACTGCAATGTGATTAAGGGCTATATAAATAAAATTGACTTGACTTGACATGGTTGGAACAATACAAGTAGGTGGTTTAGCCTTTAGAGCAACCTAAAACAGTATTCAGGAAGATGTTCACCAGTAACATGGACATGTGCAGGATTAAAAACCCTGGATGTTTCTTTGGTTAGGAGTCCATCACCCTAACCGCTAGCCTACAGGATAGTGCTTAGTAGACCTTACCAGTCACTGATGGCCAGAGCCATGGAAATAACAGAGTTACGCCAATGGAAGGACTACACTGTAGGACTATTTATTACCAGTCTCATGATGTGATGTTGCTTGCACAGCTAAAAAACAACAACACTATACAATATGTTAATTATCTAACTGTTCAAAAAACACTGTTCACTTTGACTGGAATCCTCCTTGTGGATGAAAACAGAATTACAAAAACCATCTAGTCTGAAGCTAGTCTGAGAGCATGGGGAGGTAATTTTAGGGCATTCTAATGCAATTGAGAAGAATTTAACTGCTTATGCAACCCTTACGTTGGTTTTTCTCCGGCAGCGGGACAGGTTGAGGTACAGAGACACACGCAGCTCTTTAAACGCCTTCAAGTCGTCACCGAAGCCTTCTCTGGGAAACTTCCTCAGGGCATACTGGTACCTCTGAGCAGCCTCCTTCATCTTTCCTTTCTGGGGGACACAGAGGGGGGGAGGGGGGGGCGCACATGAGGTTGGCACAGAGAGCGAGGGGAGGGTGCACGTATTCACCACATACTACCACAATAACTGTTCCCTGCTCATCAATCACACCAAGCCACCTGGGTCCCCACACACACACAGTCTCTACCTGAGCGGATCGTCCTTTGTGCCACAAAACTCAGCCTGTTAAATGTCAGACATCAATCACGACTCCTTGTGCGAGCCGAGCAGAACACACATGCATTCATCTGTCTGCACCTCGCTGAAAATCACTGCTTCAATGCTCAACTAAATTGCACTGCCCGGTGCAATTCCACCGGCCTTCCACTAAAAACGCACGGTATTAATAAAAAGGCCTGACATCTATTAATTACACTGGAGGCATGAGATAATGGCACAGCTTAGGAGCATTTCATTTATTCTGCGATGACTGTAGTACCTTGTACAGCAGGTGGCCCTCCTCCATCAGCTTCTGCAGGAGAATGATGAGGATGTCGGGCTTGGACGTAGCCATGGCCCAGGCAGCGTTGCCTGTGCACACGTGAGACACAGGTGGGTTTACACTGGGAGTCTCTCCCAACACACTGTGGCTGTATACACGGAATTGGTACAAGGTAAGAGTTACCTAAAGTTTGTACCTGATCGATCATAAGGAGACGTTCTGTAGCCTTAGTTTTTATACCGAAAGCAGTTAAGAGAAAGAAAGGGGTGAGAGGTTGAAGAAAATTGCATCCACTCAGCACATGAAGAAGAGAAAGCATTCCCTCGCCGTAAACACCGTGATTTGATACAATCTAATTATGTGTGCTCAAGCTCACAATGCTCCCCGTGCATTATTGTATAGGGCACAATGTGCTAAGGCTAAATTTAAGATGCTGCCTTATTAGCCATTTTCTGAGATAGCAGACTGCACTGCAGATAAGGAGCCACTGAGATACAGTGGCTCAGTGAATACCATTTAGGTGATAAGTAACCTTCTTAAATTAGCCTAGCAGCAAACCTCAGGGAGAAATGGAAGGACACACACAAAGAGCTCTGTACTAGTGACATTGGAAATAGGACAGAAGATTACCAATTACCAGTGAAATATGAGGTTTCACCAAATGAATACGCATTCCTGCACACAAATCCCATGATAGGTAATTAGAAAACATTGACCTTGACTAAACGGTGCTTATTTAAATGTAACAAGACACTAATGTGTGCAACACTGATCCTAAAAGGAAAATATCTGAATGCTATACATTGAAAGCGGTTCTTTCCTATTTAAGCTATGTACACTATGTACCCTGACCAGCCTCCATGAAGAGCAGGCAGTTCAGTACATCCAAGCACTGTTTGCACGGCTCTTACCCAGCTTGGCCCCCTTCTTCAACAGGGTCACCACCACCGACGTGTTACGGCAACCTATGGCCCGGTCCAGTGGTCTCATCCCACTGTAGTCCACATGCTCGATCACAGCTCCTCTGTCCACCAGGTACTGGACCTAGGACCGAGACACACGGCGGCGCCTTAACAGAGGTGCGTTCAGAATTGGCCAACGTTTGCGAACATTTATACAGTTTTGCGTTCGCATTGTGTTCGCCACGAATGCTTGCGAGCAAAAGCAGATGGTTTGAGGAGGTAGTTGTCAGCGAACACACTTTGAAGCTGGACGAAGGCAAATGGCGAATGTTTACACAAATCGTTCAAAATGTAAGTTCAAAGCAAACGTGTTCTTCACGAACGCTTCAATGCCACTGAGCACACGGGTCAAATCGTCACGTACAATGTCTGCGTCTCCGTAGAATGCGGCCAGATCCAGGGGGGTGCGCCCGTTCTTGTCCGTGTGTTCCACGACGGCACCCTTCTCCACCAGAAACTGCACCACATTCTTATGTCCTTTTAAGCAGGCCCAGCTGAGAGGAGTCAGTCCCTCCTTGTCCAATGACGTCAGCGCGGCACCTGGGAGGGAAGAGGAAGTGGTGACGTCACCAGCAGGTCATCGGGGAGCCAGTGGGTCTAACTTACCAGTGGCGCTGACATCACCGCTCACCTTTAGACAGCAGGAAGTCGGCGGTGCTCAGGTGGCCCTCGCAGGCAGCCACCATGAGCAGGGTCCTGCCCTGCTTGTCACTCATGTTGACGTCAGCGCCGTGCTGTAGCAGCAGCTCTGCAATCTAACAGAGGACAGACACACTGAATTAAAACAAAATACAATTACATTTATTTGTTTATTTATTTTTGGCTGCCAAATCGATTTGGCAGGGATAAATTGGGATGTCAGGGATCGATTCTGCAACCTTTCACCTGACCATCACTACCCCTTTGCTAGTTCAGAATGCATACTGCTTTGTTTACATATTCAAAAGCATTTCTGGCTGACACCAGCTGTGTGTTTTGAGCCATCTAATCCGTACTGGATGGGCTGCAGATCTAGGCCCACCTGCCAGTGTCCCTGTCTGACAGCGCAGAACAGGGGGGAGACACCCCGCCGGTTGACTTGCTGAACCACCGCTCCTCGCTCCAGCAGGAAGTCACACACCTCCATCTTCCCCCGGCCCGATGCTGCCGTCAAGGCTGAGGGGAAGCCACACCCAGCGGTTAGCATGCCAGTCAATCACAACCACACCCTATAAAGGCTTTTACAGAGGAATTAAGTGGTTTAAGAGAAGTTAATGGAAAGGTACATACAAGAATACTAAAGAATTACAGAGTGCTTTTACACCTTATGCCCACGTTTGTTTACAGTTGGTGTATGCGGTGTGGAAATCCCTCCTAGTATTGTGCAGAGCAAACATCCCAGTTGAGAACTGCAGTCTCATTGAGGTTTACTGTACATTTAACAATTATACAAATTCAACTCTTTGGCTGCCTCCCACAGCAGCACAGTACTGAAACCTGCTGGCTAACGACAACGCCATCAACATTGTTGACAAATGTCCTCGTCGTCTACACATTTTCTATTGTTTGAGGAAGCGCTTATCCTCAATTCATCCTCCTGCTCAATACACGTCAAAGCAAAAAATTCAGTTACCAATAGTGCGCTGGCTGTGCGGCTTGCGTCACTGAGCGTCTTGAGTGAGTCATACAGCTCCCTGAGGCCACACGCGGCTCGCAGCTAATCAGGGGACGTGCAGCGCGGCGGCAGATGGAGCCGCCTTAGAAGAGTGCTGGGCGTCCAAGAAAGGAGTAAGATCCACAGCGAGAATGACAATAGCGCCGCTCTCTCACCTCGGAGAGATTGAAAGTGCCGCGCGCACGTGTTGCCGACTGATATCATCCATCTGGATGGAACGGTCCTCGTAGCCAAACAACCCCACCCTCCATCTGCTGCAGCAAAAGATGGATATTCTAACGCAGTACGGCAGAGAACAATGACTCTCGGCAGACAAACTTAGTCCATGTTTACCCTCTGGGGAACAGCCGTGACAGTTGGGACAGTCCACAGGGACAAACTTTAAGCAGGGTTAGCTTTGAGAGCGATGTTGGATTTTAAGGTAAACACATTTAAAAGTGGAACACGGTTACTGCTCTTCAGTTGGCCCGATTTTACTTTTTCTCAGACTGCTGAATGCTACCAATATACAGCATGATGACATATCAGCTTATTTACTCTACATACCAGCCCACCTAAGCAGCTGACCTGACACGTCCCACAGGACGAAACCCTCTTTAATGTAACTTGATAAACAGATTAGCAAGGTATACACCTGTCAGCCACCACTCCCAGGCCAGGGAACACCCAGGCACCCCCACATAAAGCCTGTAAGCCACGAGGCAGGCTGACTGCTTGATTGACAACATGACGAAAAACAAAACAGGTGGGGGCAGCCCTGGGGGCTGTCTGTTGTCTCGACGAGAGCAACTACACTGAACAGAACCTTCTGCTAGTCATTACATGCTTGTAGTTTAGGGCCTACAGGCACACAACCAATGTGGAGACAATGTTAACTAGCCTAAATAAATATTCTCCATGATTCTTCCTGTTTGCCTTCGCCAGACTAGAGTACCTGCAATATACATACAGTCACTGTATGCACTGTATATGATGGTCAAACTGGGGGTTAACAGAAGTTCACAGATGTTTACAGTAATTCCACCCCATCCGTTGAAGTAAACACAGTGAACTCTGCCTCCTGGGACCGGAGCTGCTAGAGTATGCTGAGTCACAGCTGTGGCTTATTAACATTACTCTCTTCACAGAGCAACAAAATGCTGAAGCCAGAACACTGTACCTGGTACTGTGAATAATGGAAGACGCCGAACGATTTAAACAGTAAACATTCATTATGAACCATCATTTAAACATAATCACAGCGGACAAAAGAAAACAATATACACTTAGCTACCCACTAGTGCCTGCCTTTTTCAACAATAATACTTCTATAATATACTTCGGTACCATCTAAAATGCCGGATAATTACTTTGAATGGAGAGACAATTCTAATGTCTGAAAACAGTACAGAAACACCTTTTCCATGTTCACCTGTATACAGTAGTATAATGTTGTTACATACAGTACAACAATTAAAATGGGACCACGTGAAAACAATACACAGTGTAAGTCCAAAAAGAATAATCTATTTGCCCTGAATCTCAAATCTGTCGCAGCCTCTCCCGCACATGAGGAAGATGCAATTGAAAACACAACATCACACACAGTCAAATTGCTTTTGTTCGCCAAAGGGCCACGTCTCTTGAATTTTCAAAATGGATTTCAAAAAGATGGAGGCTGCACAGATCCAATCCAATCTGCTTCTAAAACAGACAGATAAAGAGCCTATTTGCATAGGAATTATATTTCACAGAGTTTTAAAATAGACAATTTTTCTGAGATATTTATAACTGTGGAATAATTTCATTTGATAGGATGTGACAGGGTTACATTATATTATTAAATACACAGTACATAATGACCACTAAGAAAGCGGCATGAGGTCCGAGTGTGATTGAATCATTTTCTGTTCATCATGACAAAACATAATGTAGCCTTATGAGCTCTATAATGTACCGAACAGGAATCAAGCACTTTAACACTACTTGTTCATATCTGCTGGCTATGTCTCTCTATGATGACACTGAATAGCATGACTATTGACTATAGCAGCACACTGTGTTGTTTACCATCTCCTCCCTTGAATACAGATGGGCCTGTGTGCCTGTTTTGCATTAGTGTCAGGTGGGCAGTATGAGGTATCCACTCATTAGCAGAGGGGGCGTCTTTGTTTCAGGTCAGTGGTGCTGTAAACAGCCTGCTATCTCATTTCTTTAGGAATGGATGAAGCACATGCATGTCATTTACACACCCACAAGATATTCTGCAGGGAGGTAAATATTGAGCGGCATAAGACCATAACTGTAACCACCACTATTGACGTTCACAGCAGCAATAACAAATATGGACTAGACTGGTTGAGAATGGGACACATAACTCAGGTCAATTAAAGCCCTGACTCCTTACGCTACATTCACACCGCCGTGTTCAGCTCGCAGAGTCACGTTCCGAATCATTTAGAACGGACGCCAGCGTTGCTTGGCGACAGCGGGCGGAGCTTTGCGACAGACCAGAGTTGAACTTTTCAACTTTACTCAAATGTCCAGTGTTGACGACGGAGTTCGGGACTGCCAATGGCGGGACAGATGTTCTCTGCATCTTCTTTTCGATAGCTAGCTTAAAATCCCTTGCTGTGAACTAGTGCATGTCCACGGTCCATAGTGTAATAATAGTATTTTTTTATAGGGATTGCACACTATTTGTGTGTTTGATTTGACTAATTTTACTGTAGACCTCATCCCAGTTCTAGTTGCTGGCGTAAGACACACCCACCTGAGGCTGGCGGTTTGGACACTACAGAGGGCTTGGCTACAGCTCATCAGCGAATGAGCAATTTGCGATTTGAATACATTGGTGGTGTGAATGCAGGGTTAAGTATAATAAAGCCCAGATATATCGACATTACTTGGTGTGATTGGGGTACAAATATATACAACTGTGATAGGGCTGCTCGGCTGAGGACCTTCTGAGGCCTTTAAAACGCTGACATACTGCAATACAAAATATTGCTAAGCAAGCTGGCCAAAAAAATCTTGTCTAGAAACACATGTTGTCCAGTGTAAGGGAGAGGATTACATAACCAGGAGACATTAATTAATCAGAGACAACAGTCTGCCAACATTTAAAAAAATGTAGTTAGTGGCCATGGGACAAAGCAGGGCAAGCTATGTGATGTTAGGCAATGTCAAAATGAGTAGCAGTGTTTTGCAACGTATAGAATGGATACTTATTACTCTTAATACTCATATTCATACATAATACTCATTCAATAGGGAGATATTTATCTTGTTTAAAGTCACCCTGAGCTTAATCAATCTTACACCCCATCCTTGAAGGCCTACAGCATGTGTGTTAAAAGTCAATACTGCTCTCTGATGCTCTCTTTATCCATCTTTCATGTACTGCAACTAGTCCTGAAGCCGACAGCCACCTGTTGCTTATAGATTTCGTATTGCTGCGCCTTTTGGCTTTCTGCACCATTTCCACAATCAATTCAAAATACCTTTGACTAGCCAGAACTGCTACTCAGGAATGGAGGGCTCTCTCACTTTCTATAGCCCTTCAGCTTTTATTAAGCAGTGCCGCAAACGTCATCGCCTTATGGTGTTATTCCAAGAAGGAAAAGAACCAATAATCTTCTTTGACAAAAATCAATAGTTAGGCGCCTACTAGTCAATGTATCATCCCAACTGTATTATAAGAAAATCAGGTCCTTGCTCCACTTCAGTGTGGCTGGCATTGTGTGTGAGAGGTCATTCACCCTGATTGGCACTGTTCACACAGCCATGGTGTGAATTAACTGTCTCATTATCTAGAGAGGCCATACTGTGAGCGATAGCTTTTATTCAACTGTGTGGTGAAAAGAATGTAATAGAAGAATAGATGATTAGTCAAAACCCTACATGACCACAAAGTACCACAGAAAATAAAATAATGGCGCTTGCTATTGAGTGTGTCGAATAAAAACGACATAACATTTTCCCCCTTCTCTATAATATAGTCTTGGGCAATGGGCAAGGGATTTTTACCAGGCTGAGAACAAGTGAAAATATAGACTAGAGTAGACTGTTAATCCCTTCCAAAAATGTTCAGATCTCATTGTCTGCCCATTGGGGGCACATGCTAGGAATAATTAAGAGATTTTCTATCCGATAGATATTGTATAGTCGAGTCCATGAATTAATCACTACTTTTTTTTCAATGGATCCAATGGAAAACAGCAATATTCTCCCTTTCACCACCTCTGCCTCATGCTGCCTGAATGACGCGTGGCCGACTCTACCTATTGATCGACAGCGTGTTAAGCGCACCGCTTCCAGTGGATATCCGGAGCGAGTGCTCACTTCCGTCCTTCTCTAGTGGTCTGTAGAGTCTCACATTACAACTATTACTATTATTAAGTGAAACAGTCATTTCTAACAAAGAAATTAATGGATTAGGCCTAATGATAGATGGACTGGATGACGGATAGGAGCTGCGAGACTAGTTATAATAAAGGATGCATATACCGGTTTAACACCAACCAAGAAATCACGCAGGGAGCAAGATGTTGCCGAACAGATATAAGCTATGCCCTGCATCAGCACACAATTACACTGGTGGGGTCCCAACAGATAAAACAGCAGGTGACAAGACAAAAGGGAGCCACAAATAGCAGAGAGATGGATGAAAACGTACCTGTTTCTCCCCACAGAGTATCATGACCATCAATTTGCACGGTGTGCTCATTATTCAACGCCAGCAGGCCTCTCACCACCTGTCAGACAAGAAAGGCTGATTAATGGCACGCCGTGTCAGCACAAGATATCAAATAAACCTTCAAGAAGTTACACGGCGTGCCGATTACGTAGCCGAGAGATAAACAAGTGGAGCCCTGAAGCAAACTTAGAATGATCAATATGTGATCGCTCGGGCGAATTATGCTTCTCTAGCAGATGATAAATTCAATGCAGAAGAGAACTGCTGATTCCTAGACTACGCGGGATGCGTGAGCCAAAGACAATCTGATTTATACTGGAGGCGGGGGGTCTCCACCCCTCTCTGGACACAGCAGAAGTGTGTCGATATGCTCATCGCGGCACAGCCACGTTATTCTAAAAAGCAGACCTGGGGAACACAATCCAACTAATGTGGAAGCCAGAATAAGACGCATGGCAGCAGTTGACCCTCATCGCACACGCTGAAGAAAACCTCACAATGAATGACCGATAACCTCACTAAGTCAATGTTTGTGTGTGCCTTCTGCAACTTGACAAATTCTCTTCTGTGAGTGAACAGAGGAGGCATATATAGCAGGGGATATTGAAACCCGTTGACAGATGGCACCTTGTGGTATGCAAGTCAACAGCAGGCCCTTTTCTCCTCTCCATACACCCCTTAGTGTATTGAACACCTGCCCCCTGGAAATTGGGTTTCAATACAACTAAAACAGAAATAGCATGACAAAGCGGTAGATTGTTTATTATTTAGAACTTAAAATTAAACAATGGTTGACATTGTGTGTTCCCCTCCCCTTAAAACTCCTAATTGGTGAATACATGAAAGTACCATTAGCCAAGCAACTGGTGATAATAATATATTATCTATATATAGCTCAGCCTTAACACCCCATCCATTATTATCTGGCATCCCTACTGCTAGGGCTGTCACGATAACTGCAATACCGCAGTGTTTTTGGGAGTGTATGTATTTACCACACTCCGACGATATGCTTTTTACTGCACTTTAATACAGTTTAGTCATATTCCGTTGTGTCTAGGAAACCATGGATGTATTGGCTGTGCACACACTCAAGTGATTATTTTGGGACGTCTGTATTTTGTGTGGGAAAGAAAGTGGAATATGTTGTCCCCTAACCTTTTGGGTTGTTGAACCAAAAACAGCCTAGTGTGCCATCACTTCTTTCTGTCTACTATGCTACCTAAGTCAAGGCACAGTGGGCTTTTGATCTTGAGATATTTAATATGCTTTTAATAAATTTGCCATATTTTCCAGCTGATATTTTGGCCAAACATCTGCCGGACAATTACACGTGATTGCCTACGCACAGTCACCGGTACTAAACGTAGGCAGCCTATATGCTGTTGCACAATTGTCTCACCACGGACTGGGATCCCGTTGCCTCGATAAATGCTCCAGAATACCACCGCGATAGCCTTACCCACTGCCTGCCATGTACTGTACACGGACACACAACACTTTTCCTGAATGACCTCCATGTATGCCAAGGCAGTAATAAGCAGATCAGCGTTTGTTTGGGGCTCTATTCTGACCTGTGTGTGGCCCATGCTGGAGGCTGCTATCAGAGCCTGCTGGAGGGCTTTATTCTTCAGGGCACAGTCGTGCTGAGGGCCCTCGGAGCTCCACTGCAGCTCCAGCAGGTACTGGATGATCTCTAGGTGTCCTCGGAGAGCAGCGTGGACCAGCGCACACTGGCCACTCTTGTCCACGTGGTCAACCTGTGAAACAGCACAGGAATTCTAGGCTTCCTTCATAGAACATCTAAACCTAGATTGTGTGTGTGTGTGTGTGTGTGTGTGTGTGTGTGTGTGTGTGTGTGTACCATTATTCAGTGGTGCGTCAGTTTTTTAATTCTTTATTTTTTTTACGTCATTATCTTGCATGGATGTCCAATGCCTAGGGTTGGGTATCGTTTGAATTTAATCGATTCCGGTTCAGATTCCGATTCTGCTTATCGAATCCGGTTCTTATCAATTCCCGGTTCCGATTCCAATATTTTTGGGAGAAGAAATTCAACATATTTCAAGAGGGAACATTTCATAACATTTCATTTAGGCTATATTCAGTCAAATCAATGTCAATGTTGGTGACGCTGACAGGATTCAGGGAGGTTTCTTTTTCCTTTAATTTATAAAAAATAAGATAAACAAGAATAGCATTTTTAAATGTGGTAGGTGTTAATGCATTTAATTATTATAATTACATACTGTAAGTATACAGCATATAACTATATAGAAACAGTTTACAAAGGTGAGTAAATTAACAAATCACATGTTTACCAGCTGGTTTTTAACTCAAGAACACTATAACATTAACATTTAGGCCTAGGTGCACCAAAGCTGACCTTGTATGACATTATTTCAGCCGCCGTTTATCAGTTGCTGTCAGATAAAGGAAAAATGCGCAAATTGCCTTGTCACCGTTTTTTTTTTTTTTCTTTTTCTTTTGACCGTTTAGCGAGATCCATCTTTCACACTATGTCGATGTAAATGTATGCTAGGTTCTGATATACACTGCAGCGATGATGTGTACAGCGTGATAGGCAGATGGCTACAGCTAAAGCTCTTTCTAATATCGCATTTTGGAACCGACTAGCAGAACCAACACTTTTTTATTCGGTTCCAAATTGGAACCGTGTTTCAGTACCCAAACTTACCAATGCCCCACTAGGGGTGATTTGTTATACACGACTCCTGCCATTGCTGTTCGTACAGATGTCAGTATATTGAATTAGTATGTGGACTCAGGTTGATAAAGGTTTCCATGGAGAGGGGTTAGGGGATGAGCTCCAACCCGTATGGGGCCAGCATAGCCTCTTGTGGTTAGACACGCTTATTATCCAGCCATGCGTGGAGGAGAGCCGAGCGACTGCATGATTTCCCTTGAGAGCACACCTTCAATTAGAAAGGCTGGACCCAATTACTCAAATCAGCTGCTGAGTGAGTGCTTGGGCTGGAGATGATTGGACGTTATTGGGTGGGTGGAGACCCCAATAACGTGGACGACGTGGTTGGAAGAACTGTAAATAAGGTTTATTACCTTTTTATTACCTATTATTAGCTGAGTATAGTCCTTATCTCAAGCAGTGACCTCCCCGTGATGGCACACTGGGTCTCACCTTGGCCCCTCTATTGCCCAGCAGGCCGACCAGCCCCAGGTGTCCTGCGGCGGCAGAAAAGCAGAGGGGGCTCATGCCGTTCTCCGAGAGCACATCCACGCTGGCCCCAAACTCCAGGAGCAGCGAGGCCATCTCCTGGTGGCCCAGGTGGGACTGCACGCACAGCACCGGGGCGTTGTTCAGCACCTCTGTGCGGTAGTTCACGTTGGCCCCGCCCAGCATCAACAGGCGGCTTACCTGATTGGCCGAATGCACACAAAAAAAAGTTAAATGGTTTTATAGGACTTCAATATTCAGTCCCACGCACAGTAGATTTACTGTTGAGAACACAGAAACACAAACATGTTAAGAATTATATCTATTTTATTTCTCAAAACTACTTTCAAAAATCGGGATGCTCACAGTCAAGATGTAACTTGGCTTAATCAACAAGTGGATTATGCGCCAGCGTTAGTGAATTGAAATGGCATTTTGTTTATTTATTGGACTATACTGGGATAATTTAACTACCACGTGTGTTCCCATAAGACCAGTTAGTACTCTTTTTGAGTGATGGCATACTTAAAGAAAATAGCTTGCAAAGAGAGAATAGGGATGACAGCGAGTGATGGCAGCTCACAGCACTACTAATACAAATGACAAAGAAAAATGTACAATCATTTCACTCAAAGACAGAATGAATCATCCTGACAATAATGGGATTTATGGAAAGGCCAATGATTTCCTCCTCAAGAAACAAAGTGGTAAGGTGGACATTCTTCTGGCATAATGTTAAGATAAGAACAAAAAAAGAGAAGAAAAGCACACATTTAGGCAGGTCTACCATTAACATGGCTTCCTGTTAAATCACCACTAATCTGAATGGCCTGCGGTAATTACTTAGAATGACGCAGGCTCATTGGCCTGCTGTTCCGCATATAGTCATGGATCAAGCTAATGGCTGGAGAGCGAGCTGCATCAGTCTGGGCCAATGACCAAACGCTACGATGCCCTCAGTGGCTAAATCCATCAGCGCTGGGCCCACACTCATCACCCTAAAGTGAGCGCTTCCGGGAACAGAACCTAATGCTTATCATCATAATACACAACCCATCACCATCAGTGGAATTAAAAAGCACTCAGGGAGGCCATTTGAGGTGAGGGGAGCAGGCAATTCTACTGCCACTAGTACTCTTCCCGTACAAATGAGACTGCAGAGCTTGGGAGCAAATCTAATTAGGAGCCAAGGCAGGTATGGAGTGGGTCTATGTGTGAACCCCAACGGATGTGAGCACTGTGAGGTGGTGTTACCTTGACGTTGGGCGTGTAGAGGTTCCTCAAGGAGGCCAACGCTGCCGAAAGACCATCGGCACTACAGCTGATCCACAAGGCCTGTAGCACACTAGACGATACACCGGTTTTCTTGCTGAGTCCCTATGCGCACGTACACGCACACACACACACACACACACACATCAATGAGCCACCGCAGCTGTGTACAGCGTTTCTACCGAGGCTTCTCTTCTCGTCATTTCAGCATCACAATTCATCAATAAACTGTAGTAGCAGGGTGTCTACCTTGAAGATGTGCGCTTTGAGGATGTGGTGCCCCAGCTCCATGGTCTGCTGTCGATTCAGCTTGCCGTCTTGACGAGACAGCATGAAGGCCATAAGGGCATGCCCGTTTCTGCGTCACAAAACAGAGACTGTGAATAATGGGAGCTCCCCTCCCCCAGGAAACCAGGGGCAAGACGATGCTAGTCTGCCCATGGATTAGATTTACATGTACAAGGTTCATCCATCTGGGTGAAAAAAAAAAAAAAAACACATAGAATTGCAGCGGTGGTCATTAATTGGTCCATCACCCAATGTTCTTCTGCCTAACTCAAAATAAAAGCTCTCTACTTCAATTTAAAAAAACTGGAGAAAACTCACTGACAAACATTCTTGTATCAAGGAGAGCGCTGTTTTGGCATCATTATAGAGCATTATTACAGCCAATTCTGTGTGATTAGGCCAAAAAAATCTGTCTAGACAGCATTGGTGCTGAACCAGTGCTGGGGGGAATGTGTGCGTGTGTGGTACGAGAGACTACAGAGAATACAGCCCCTGTGTTCTCTCTCCCTTCCTCGCTAAGGCAATGGCTGGTGTTAATTAAGGCAGAACTTCATTAAAAGGCTATGCATGATTGCAGTCCACTTTGATCTGGTTAAAATCCATCCTCTCTATTAGTGGCTTTTGTGTGTTCACCCTGAGGTTTTTTCAAGTGGGAAATCCAGCGATGTGGTACTTCTATATTCCTTAGGCTTACACTTCTGTTTCTAATAACTATTCAACAGTGGGTGAAGGCCAAAACGTAAAAATATGTCTACTCCGTTTAGAGAATATGGAGTAGGTGAGATTCAAGTATAGCATGAAGAACAGCAGCAAGATATTAAGTGTCCATGGCAACAGTTGCTAATGAAGACTTGAGAGGTACAATTAGGTGGCATGGCTAAAGCACATTAGCTTGCCACGTGGGGCTACACAAAGGGCATGGCAAGAAACCTATTGCTCTTACCGCTTCCACTGTGAGATCAGCCAAGCTCAAGTGGAAAACAGCATATTACTTGTTAATATTTCACATGACAGCATACATTATTCAAAATGTTGGAGCCAATTTGTTCCTTCCTTAAAAAGACCTCAAAGTTGAGATGTTCTCCTCATTTCTCCTTTTAGTACTTACGTCCAGGGATAATCTTATTGTAGCCTATTGCCTGTCTACTGATGTGTATCCATTTCTATGATCACCGGTAAGTGTGTGCGCTAAACAAATCAGCCAGTGTGCACCTCCGCCAAAGATGCCGGACCTTCATCTTTCAGTGATGTTTGTGAAGCTCACATTTCCAGCCAAGATGTTCCAGATCAGCATCACACAAAAAAAAAAGAGGTAACCTGACATATCTGAACAGCCGGATTTACGGTGAAGACCGTACGGATTAGTCGGCAGTTGTCGGGAAGGTACATTTTGGTTATTCCATTTGCAGCCGATGTCCCAGTAAGTTATTAAGACTGCCAATGTAAATAGATCAGTACTGATAACAAGGCTAGCACGCTACAGGGGATACACACAGTTGTATTAAAAGTGTATATTTTACGCATGAAACACTAAATAGAGCAACATGGTGATTTTCTAAACACCTTGCAAGAATGAGACATGAAGAACTACCTCAGCTTCACTTGAATGTTCCATTTAATTGCTAGAAAAACAATGCACAGAGGATTTATATTTTCCCGTTCACTTTCCAGACACCGTTGAGGACGCAGCGCTGGCTGTTTACAATTCAGAGCCGCGCTCAGGAACGGAGGATCTGCAGCCAAACAAGGTGATTATTTCTCATCTGAATGCTATCGGCACTGCTTTCCTGCACGCACCCGCTGGCAGCATTACCATTCTCAAAGGGCTGCATTTCAAGCAGTGTTTCTTCACAGAACTAGGAATTTAAGCCTATAGCCTTGCTGAACCTCTAACAGACGGGCAAATCTCCTAACTCGGATGGAGAGTAATTAAACAGGAGTTTTGTGCATGTATAATTGACCTCCGTATACTGTACACACAAACACACACACTGCGGCTGGTGTACATGCTGGTGAGGCGGAGGGGTCACCTGGGGTCACACAGGAAGTCGGTGCTCTCCCCGTCTGCCCGCCACACCAGCCACTCCCTGAAGGACGGGTGGCAGAACATGCGCGTGTTGTCCCTGCGCCGCACCAGGAAGCAGGACAGCAGCTCCATGCGCTGCTGGAAGTCCTCCCATGGCAGCTCGCCGCGCACCCCCCCGGCGTTCAGCGCCTGCAGCAGCTGCTCGTCCGTCATGGGGTGCAGCGACGCCAGCGCCACGTTCAGGATGGGCAGCGAGCGCTCGAACGCTGAGTTGCTCATGAACTTCATGTTGCACTGCAGCTGGTAGAGCTCGGCCAGGGAGACGGGGACCACCTTGTAGCCGGAGCTCTTGATGACCAGGTGGCCCCGCTCAAACAGGTCCAGCGTGAGCTTCAGGTACAGGTAGGAGCCCTGGCTGCGCGAGATCAGGTGGCTGCTCAGCTTGCCCACGGTGGCCGGGTCGGCCTTGCCATTCAGGCTGATGTTGTTGAGGATCTCCGCGCTGCCGTTGACGCGGTACTGGATGTACGCGTTCAGGTCTTTGGTGATCTCTGCGTTGTCGGCGACGTCGTCCAGGGAGATCTTTGTGAAGGGCAAGAGGCTGGTGATCTCCTATGGACACAACAGGGTTAAAATATTACCAAGGTTACGGTCATTCAAAGCCCGACAGAAAAGAAAGCACACTTGCTGAATTTCAAACACGTTGTGCCAGTAAACAACCCCAGCAGCAGGTTAGTCAGGCCAGCACCGTATTTCTCTGCGTGTAGGGGCGCTGAGCTACTCTGTGCTATCAGGCAGTAGCAGATACCTGCCCCGGTGTAGGGCACCTGACAGGGGGAATGGGACTGAGGAACCAGGAACAAAGATCTGTGGAATAGTGGAATGGGGGGGGGGCCCAGCCGACGCTTCAATCTCACTGCCGAGGGGGTCGCGGAAATCAATGCTGCCTTAAATCCTCTAATCCCCGCCGTCTGTCAAAGGCTACAGAAACACTGTCTCAGTGTAGTTAGTCACCGTGATCTACCCTTCCCTCCGACCTGAGACCCTGGCTACAGTATCTGCTGAAATGTGTGAAGCAACACCACAGCACTCACACTCACCGCGTGTCCCTGCAATGCTACGTGGCGCTGTGGCTGTGAATTGAGTCTTTCAGCAGCTTCCCACGTATAAAAGCACATTTTATACACAGTACATGCGCCTCACATAATTCTGACATCCGCGTATACAGTATACATCTTATTTAGATTCGGACATATCTCCCAGCAAAGCAGCATCAAGGTCACTCAGATCCTGTTGAAAGAAGGCTTTACTCATACTGCAATGGAATCCTTAGAAATGGGATCTCACCCTGACCGTGAGAGGATTAATGGAACTGAATATAAAAGACATGACTGTAAAGTATGATTAAATAATGTCATATACTGGCTTAAAACATATCCACCACAGAAACCTTGCTAGAAAGAGAATACTGGAGACATTCTCTGGATAAACAAATGAGCTGGGCTGCTCCTGCAGCGTTCAATTACGGCTCTGCATACTGATGGTCGGAAGCCCAAGCCCGGACTCTGCCTGTCATTTTGGAGCTATAAGCTGTCAGTCAGACTGCTTATCCCAGTCTTGACCCAGCGGTTCTCCAACTTTGTGACCCCGGGTTTAGAAAAGGAAGCAGCTGACAGCACATAAGCCCAGCGCTACTAATCTATGCACTTATTGTCTTACGATGAGATGTGTTAGGGTGGTCAACTCCCAAACCGAAAGGTCACTTTAACTTGTGCGCAAGATGGCCAACCCCTACATGCTCCTTTAAACTTGTACTTGTGGTTAGTGATCATTTACAACAAATAAAAAAATATATAAATTATGATTTCAAGCTTTTTACCCCCCAGAAAATGTCAGGGGGTCCCGACTCTGAGAACTGCCAACTCAGACCCAGAACTACAGCAAAGCCTTCTCCTGTCTCCAAGTTCACCACACGTCCAGATCATTTCCTCGACTGGCAGACTTAGCGTGAACTTCACAGATAGCCAAGACAGCTCAGCGCTCCTCGTCTCCTTTCGTGTCACTGCCTTGCTTCCCAGGCCACTGATGGCTACATTTCCTCTGTACCGTTTCTGTACACTCCACAGAAATGCCTCTTTGTTGACAGAAAAATATGACAGCACATGAAATCTGAGCCGATTTTACACTTGTCAGAGTCTGCCAGGTCCTCTTGTCAGTCAGCGAGAGGCTTTATGAAAAATTGATAGGGCATTCAACTCAAGGTTTGTTACAGCGCAGCGCTTAACTTGTCGACTGCATGTGTATTGACAGAACTACTAATTAAAGCTAATGAGGCAACAGCTACTCACATTTAATTAAGATGCTGTCAGTTGAAATATGTAATGATATATAGTACAGTGGTTCCAACATTGGGGGTCGGTATCGCTCTACAGGTCTCAACATTTTGCATGTTTTATGTCATTGTTTTACATTTATTTCTGTATTAATCTTGTAAGAATTATTGTATTAGTGGTTTACTTTCATAAGCATTAATTCTTTCATGTCAATCTTGCGCACCTCATGCAGCAGAACATATTTAACCTCTGCTGTGCACAGGAGAGGTCACAAGCCGTTAACCATTCATTCTCTTTGAGAGTTACCCCATTAGAAAAGCACTGATTCAGTAACATCTGGTGACGTGTTCACCCAGGAACACAAGACCGTACCAGCATGTTGAAGCGCACAGTGACCACCAGCTTGAGCCAGGAGGGGAACTTGGGGATGATCTTGGTGATGAAGGAGGCAATGGTGTCTCCGTAGTCAGGCTTGTGAAACTCTGCCTCGTTCAACCCGTCCACCAGGATGATGTAGTCCTCCTCTGGGATCTTCCTCTCTGCACACGCGCGCACACACACACACACACACACACACAGATATAAATAACACTCAGCATTGACAATTTTTACACATGCACTCAACATTCCAGTTACGGCCTTCAAAATTCTGTACACGCTGTATATATGCTATATAAAAAATAAACACACTTACCCAAAACCATTTACGAATATCAACTGAATGAGGTTCATATCAAAATCGACAAATGGTGTATACCTAAAATATAGCGAATATAATATAGTGGAATATGAGTGTGCATATAAGTGTAGTCAGTGTTAATTTGGCAAAACGTTAAGTACTAAACTTAACACTGGAATTCCCAAACCAGCACTATCCTGTATACAGTCTTCCATAGCTGAACTGAACCGGCCACTGAAGAGCTAGGCACCACTGAAGTATCTTTGAACATTAACTACCAATGCACGGCTTCAGTGACCCCATGGAAGATCGGCCTTGTTAAGCCACACAAGGGTTTTCTTTGGTGAGGCCTAGGAAGCACGCTCCACTCCAATGCAGTTCAACTACACAGCTTCTATTGTCCACTGCTCTCCCCACTGGAATGTGGAACTGCATTTGCCATACTTAGTGTTTGTGAGAGCGATACTGTGGGCAATCATGTTTTTATATGATCATGGTTTCTCTGGATTAATATCATGTAATCATTCTTCTTATGGATAAGTCAATGCGTCTATGTTATGTTAATGCATTTCAAAAGACATTTTATGACCAATTAAAATATAGAAATAGAAATTCTATCGGAGAAGCGACAACGAAAAATGTTCCTTGACTTCTAATGTAACCTGCTCTATGCTTTCTGAGGGACCTCATCGTCTGCTGGAATTGTCACCTCACCTTTCCCACAGTCGCAGCTTGTGCTCAGGTTACAGAACTAGGCCGTTTCATAGAACACAGTATTCATTTTCCACAAGTGTGCATGTATTAAAAGGCAGGGTTAGTTATTCTCGACAATGCTTGCGAACTAACAATACCACACAGCGCCGCCTCACACATTGAAACGCATTGTGAAAAAAGCGTAGTGCCACGGCTTCGTTGTTGTGAGCATATGTTTGTCTATAAGATAATTGTTCAAGTCAAGAATGATGCAGTTTGTTGTAAAAGTATAAAGTAATCTTTAGTTTTGTGTGTAACCGCTCAGTAAACTACAGCTTTCGTCTTGCACAACACTCGTCACCAAAAGTGTTTTGTTGAGCGACACAGGGTTTGTAGTCTTACTATTTACATATTTTCACAGTTTTATACTTCAACAAATGCATGACAAACTGAGACTTTCTTGACTCGAAGATTTTTCTTTTAAATAGTCAAACATCATGTGTGTGTCACAAAGCAAACGGGATCTAAAAAGACGTTGACTACCATACAGATTTTAATAATGCGGAAGTTACTCAGGTTGTCTATACGCTGGATGTGAGTATTTCAGTAGTAAACAGTGTTGCACCTTTATGGAGGTTGGCCAGTGGCTCCAGAACGCCCCTCCTGAAGGCGGCCATGGGGTCCTGCACACAGGAGCGCAGGCTGAGCATGCTCTGGATGTGGGGCTCCCTCAGCAACAGCTCCCGGTAGGCGGCGAGCTGGTGAGCTCTGCACAGCAGGGCGGCGATACTGTGCACAAACTCCGGCACCAGGCAGGTGTAGGTGTTGTCAGCCTGGCAATAGTGATACGCCACCACCTGGGAAAACGACGAGAGAGAGCGAGAGAGAGGCTTTTACGTTGCGGTGACATCTCCAGGTGCTTTGTTGAAACCACGGTGGGGGACCTCTGTCCACTTTAAATGGTAGAAGTGAACACAGCCTCCACAAACACAATAATGTGTGCTATGACCTAGTTGGTGATGTGCCGCTGCCATTGGCGCTTCGTGCACCAACAGGACGGGACATGCCAAACAGGACAGATAACCTCTGCTAGTGAAACAGCCGGCCGAATCCCAGGCGGAGCGCTAAAAGTAGGATGTGCCGCCACCGAACAGGCTGCAAACAAAAATGTATTTATAAAACTAATCTGCTCTGAAACACATCTGCAGTGGTGGTCTTTTTGTTTATCCATATAAGATGGAACACAACACAGATTGTAATCAATGAGACATAAGTTTGATGACAGATGCAACACATTCAGATCTATAATGCAACTGTGGCATTACTTAAATCACTTTCAATATGCAACAGCAATGAGATAATTATTTAAATAAACAATTTGACTGCTTAATTTACTTAAGTTGAGAGAGGGCAATTTAAAATGGACAATTTGGGGAAGAAAAAATGTTTAGGCACCTCCTCTTCAGTTGACAGAAGTTGCTATGTGGTGCATGCGTTATTTGCACATCACAGGAACAGAGCTCCTGTGAGAGTGTCTGTTGGAAGCACTTTACAGAATAATTGGCTTGAGGGATGCTGCTAGATGCTTGGGTTTCAGAGATGTTCAGATGTGCTTCAGTTGCATAAAGCAGGCTGTCTGGCACATTAACTGTAGCTTTCTCTGAGGCAGAGACAGGCTGTAGTCGATCCATGCACCATTAAGGAGTGATCCACAGGAAAGCAAAGGTTTAAACAAAACTAGAAGGATGGTATCCCTGATCTCTCAGGCTTTAACTTGCAAACTGCAAGATGGGTTATCTGGCTCTTGAGGACTGGCTAATGAGCCAGATGTGATGCAATTAGAGACCCACCCACCCAGACAGTCCTATTGAATCGTTTTATTACATGGAAATGGTTCACCAACCAACACAGTCGTTAGCAGGCTGACACAAATCAGATAAAAGTCACTTTGACTGGAGATTTGTACCTGAAATACAGTTTAGTCATATAGTATAATGTTTCCCCTGCTCAACTGTCAGAAACATTTCAGACAGTATTAAATGCTTCTGAAGGTTTGAGTAGACTTTCTAAAAAACACTTTCTGAAGAGCACAGAAATCTATACATACTCAAAAAGGGTGATTGAGCCAATGGGGGATGAGATTAAATTAATGGACTAGAAAACAACCCAAATTAATTAAATGCAAGGCTGCATTCAATCTTGAGGTAGTGCAGCAGGCAACACACAGTCCCGATGTGAAGCACTGTTGATAACGTGTGTTTGAATTAAAATCCCAAGTGAATTTGGTCAAATAATTGCACAGAAAATTTTACGACACTATTTTGTGCATATGAAATTATGAGACGCTATTAAGTCTGACATACTGCTCTTCCCCCTTATATTCCCATATGTACTGTGTGCACACGCATATACACACACACACACGCGCACACACAGCATTGCAACCTGTGTTGGTGCTTAAAGACCAGCCAATGCAATGTCCCTGTTGTCAGGTGCGACCTGTGGAGGAAATAAGGCTGTTTGAGGGTTCTCTGGAGGTAGTCTTGATTCTCACGTTACGGGAACCTGTCAAGTCGGCACTTAATGTTCTGAACTGTACAAAAGAGTGTGCTGTTGTGGACAAATGGCTCCAACTAAGCCTACCCTGACCGCACTGCGTTTCCGTGGAAACTGAGCGACGGGACCTATGGGAGCCCTTTCCCTACACAGCATAATTTGCCTCTCCATATGAGTGCACAGTACCTGCTGGAGGCCTGAGATGAGGTTTTGTGCCTGCCCATTCCCTCGTGTACGGGATTCGTAATGTGGCAAACTTTGATACGGGTCTCGTCTTTCAAACCAAGGCTGTTTGACTTTGTTTCAGACACAACAAACCGCAGCAGGCCTTAACAGACAGAGCAGGGCGCACGCCACGTCTACACAGCTCATGCATATTAAAAGCAACACTGCACATTGTCATAGCCTTCATCACGAGGGAGACTGTCACCAGGGGATCTGCAGGGAAGAAACTAGATAAGGGGAATGAACAACAGGAGGCGGAGCCACCCTATTATGTGGACAATTCTCCCCAATTCAACTCTTTAAATTGTGACTAACAACACGTAGACGACAGAAATCAAATTTCCAGCTAAATTTCATTCCCTTTAAAAAGGACTCTTTGTTTATTGCGCTGGGATCGTACCTTAGCGGCAAGTCGTTTAACAGCTTCCTCCCTGCGTCTCTGGACCTCAGGGGTCCCGGGGCAGCTGCTGGTGTTCTTCAGGGTGTTTGTGGCGCTGGGGGGCGGGGTGGGTTGTGGAGGTTGGCTGAGAGGGAGCTCCGTGCTCAAGTCTCCCCCACCTAGAAGACAAACCAGGCACATGTATTGACCAGTCACCTTTTAGACAAGTAATGTGGCTGATATACATCAAACCCCCCCATTTAATTGGCAAGGGCCAAATAAAACTTATACATGATACACCATTTTACTGAATGATCATGCACATACACAACAGTGTTAAACCTCAAATACACTGCTGCGTGTTGCATTAAGAAACTAATTTAAATGGAACACAGTGCATGAATTATAATTAGTGTACATATTGAATGTGTATGGGAGAAGTCAGCATAGTGTGGACAAATCAATTTAACAGATATGCCCTTATATTAAGTATGAGTGATAATACAATAACAATGAGACATAACACAAGATTACTTTTGGGCGAGGCACTGGGGCTGTTGGAGGCGATCTGACGCATGCGGCCTCCGTGGCAGCTGAGCGCTACTAGCCGGGAGACAGTGGCGGTTTTGCCGTAGCCCACGCTGCCCACCACAACAACACCGCGGCTCTCACGAGACTCTGCCGCTTTCAGGCCGTCGTCCAGCTGCTGGAAGAGCCAGTCGCGGCCCACGAACACGGAGTCTGTAGTGATGCTGGGCACCTCGAACAGCAGCGGCTTGAGCATGATGTCCATGGACTTGTAGGGCGCGAAGCGAGCTGGGGGAGGGGAGGCCAATTATTAGAATGGAGGAGAGCTAGCATCGCTAACACAACAGACAACCTGTAAGCCCTAGTGTAAAACATGTAATGCTTTGGAAACGGCACAGTCTCGACTAATACAGGAGTAAATCACTGTAGGCTACTGTATATAAAGAGCAAACATGTGAATACACACTGGCAACTGTTTCCAAGGTTTGCTAAAGACTGCTGCTCATGTGCGTCTTGCCCACAATGCAGCATTAGAATATACGCCACCATATATCTCAGTATTTAAGTACAGAGTGGAGCCCTGATAAAACGCTGAACAGCACAAAATTGTACTTGTCACACCTGGTAAAATGTTCCCTGACTCACAGAACAATAGCTATGTAGAAAGTGCATTCTCATCCACAGGATTGTGATGTGGATCGTAGCACTGAAAGCAGGGGAGCGGTTTCAAACGAGGGTTAAATAGTTTGTGCATCTAATGATGTTAAAATAAATTATTCATGCTCCCATCAAATATTAACTCTGTGGGATTTCTCCTTGCACTGCGGTTTCAAAACAGTTGATTGAGACGAAACGGTACACCTGGCTTATCCAACAGCAGAAAAACACCAGGTTAACAAGGATACAGAAGGCCTGCATTTTGGAAGGAAGCGAGGCTACCTTTGTGGTCTTGCGGAGGCCTCCCCCCTGTGTTGTGCCAGGGCAGGCGAATGGATGTACGCAGAGGTGTGTTGCGCTGCTCATCAAGAAAGCTCAAATCTTCTAGCTTTGTGGAACTGGTGGCTGCAGAGACAGAGGTGAAGGGGAGGGGGGGGAGACAAGGATTTAAAATACACTGTGACATTTGACGTCTCAGAGGAGGAGGGAAGCAGCGCAAGGCGCTAGAGAGGCAGGCGGGGACACAGCCTGGCATTTGAGGCTCCCTTGAGGTAGTTTGTGCAGGTGCAAGCATGGGAGAAACACTCCGTTTGCCTGATTCAAACTGACAGCTACGAAGAGTATGGCAGGAGGAGGTCAGAATAATGTACATCCTCTGGGCTGTACAGAGGAAACAACCTTTACCCCGGAATAAGGACGCAATGTGGGAGGGATCCCACCATAAAGTTAAAAGTCATGAGCAATTCTTTCCCTGCAGCAGTCATTTGAAGATCTCAGGATGCATCATAAAAAACAGACCGCAGTATCTATATTAATACAGAATGCCTAAGGAAGGAGGTAGTCACAAAAAATGCAAATACATTTGTTGTTTTGGAAAACAAAACTTAAATATTGATTATAATGTCTAGTAAACAAAAAAACTTTGTATGATATAATAGTAATCATTTCTACCATGATATTTGTCCATAAAATAGGCACTTGCACATACGTGGTAGGTGAGGAAGACGCATGTCATCAACAGCAAACGTCCGTTCCTAAATGCTGGAAGTTCCCTGAATGGGCCGTGGAGATTGGCAGCTATTGCCATGCTATTCAGCTCCCAGTCTGAAGTATTAGACAGACCCCGTGAAGTATCGGAGAGGGCCGCATTAACGCAACAAGGTCTCTCCTCACCCACTCCTGTACAACAATACCATCACCATGGAGACCCGTGCTCTCGAGGATCTCGCTAACAGGAGAATCAAAGCCTCTACTTTCTGCTCAGCTGGAAGCGAAAGACAAAACACTCACTCTCTCCATCACTTTTACCTCCCCAACCTCCTTCCCTCGTTCAGTATCTCTCTCTCTGGAATGCCCCAGTAATTGGGACCAGCCAGTGTCCAAGAGGGTAACAGTGGAAGCTATAGCATCAATGCAACCCAGTGGAAGCTATAATATCAATGCAACCCAGTGGAAGCTATAGCATCAACGCAGCCCAGTGGAAGCTATAACGTCAACGCAGCCCAGTGGAAGCTATAGCGTCAACGCAGCCCAGTGGAAGCTATAGCGTCAACGCAACCCAGTGGAAGCTATAGCATCAACGCAACCCAGTGGAAGCTATAGCATCAATGCAACCCAGTGGAAGCTATAGCATCAATTCAGCCCAGTGGAAGCTATAGAGGCTACTTGCAGACACTTGTACAGCGGGTGAATGCCACCGGACTATAGCCTCAAAACAGACAAAAGCACCACAAGCTCAAAACAGACAATCCTACGGCAAACTCCCACCCGTTAATATAAAGTAATACAAAAATAAAACAACTAGCAGAGTGACATCACAAAAAGCACAGCACAGAACTAACACCGCGCTCAAAGTCCACCGCCTACTTACGTCCAGCAGCCTGGCCCGACAGCCAGAAGATCGGGAGTGCGCGAAAACGGCCGAAGACCCTGGCTGGGTCCCCGCCACGCAGCAGGTTGTGGGAGGCAGAGCAGGAGAAGGGCGGAAGAGGAGGCCTTAGTGGAACGCGCTGAAGAGCTCTCCGCCGCCCGATGGACTCTGGTGCCACGGTGCGTCCATGGCACCGCTCAGCTGGCGAGAGAGAGAGAGAGGCGGGCTAGTCTCCCCTCACTAGCGCTAGCCTGCGCCCGGACACAGCCTCCACGGCACTAGGCGCTGGCTGAATGAACGCGTCGCTTTCCGGGAGAGCGCCGCTGCCTCTCCCTTTCCACCTTCCTATCCATTGCTCTCCCCGCCATACACACACATGCGCGGATTTTTGGCAAGCAGACGGCAGGGCAAAAAAGGAGGGGGGGGGGTTGAAAAAAGAAAAAGATCACACACACAGAGAGACAGAGAGCGAGAGAGAGATCTGAGGTCGTCCAGTATGGTTGGTTAGAATTTTCACTGGGCAGCCTGGGAGGAATTAATCAATGATCCTCCCAACTGTGAGTGTGTAGAGAGGGAGGGGTGGGGGGAAGGGATAGCAGACTAGGGAGAGTCGGGACGGGGGGGTGATAAGCTAGCTGGTGGATGGGTGGGCAGATGAGGTACGAAGTCCAGCATCAACCTGAAGACCAGAGGACATTTATATTTTCTCTCTCTGCATCTCTTTTCATTCCACCTCCCACAATTAAATCTTGAATGAACTAAACTTGAGTGACGGTTAAAACAAAAGTGATCATTATGCAACAGCAGTGGAACGTCCTGTTCCTACAACAGATAAATTATGGTATTTGACAGATGGCCTTGTTAGACCGGTACAGAAGCTCGCCATGGTGATTAGGTGGGTTCCCCCCCATCTTCGTCAAAGAAAAAAATAAACGTAATCCCTACAGCATCAACAAAGGGGAGGAAAAACTAATCTTTTAAATTGTATTTCTGGTTTTCATTTAAGGCCAGTAATTTCCTTCAGGGTGCCATCATCCCTCTGTTCTCTGCCACTACAGTCTCCCACCCGTCTGTCTGTCTGTCTGTCTGTCTGTCTGTCTCCCCATTCCCGCAGATCCCGTCCTCGTCGACAGAGCTGTGCAACCCTGAAGTGTGCGTGCCTCCAGCGACTTTGAAGCTTTACAGATGTGTCAGCCTGTACTCCTTTTCACCACCGTGTCTTTCTCTGGCAGGTCCGCCCTTTGGATCCTCCAGTGACACGACGAGGGAGGGGTTGAACCCCCCCACACACACCCAACTCCACTCCACAATACACATCAACACATCTGTTGCCTTGCCTGCTCCCTCACGTCAACATGCAGCAGAGCCGCTTTGGCAGCAGGTTGTAGATATGATAAGAGAAAACAAGATAATAACACTATCGATTTCCCGGATGCCAATCTTACACAAGCAAAAATAGACAGGGTGGTTTTTTCAAAAAGAACACCAGGATTCTAATCATGCATCTTTATGAACAAATTCAATTAGTAAAGCTGAATATGTATGTACAATGCCCAGATTGTGGTGTAACCCTGCTCTAACCCTCTTTCATGAGGATGGACAAAATGCAAGAATGCTCCGTCCCCACAATAGAGAGACAACTGTAGACGTAGTATGGTTGGGTGCCAGAGAGACAATGTGGCCCTTCTGTTCTGGGAAATATGGCCTGTTACAACAAACATCCCCTGTTGCAATGTCTCCAAGCAAGACGGTTCCAGCAGTGCTGTAGCTGGCCCTGCATGTTTAACCTGGGGTAAGCTTAAAGACAAAAATCCATCTGTAGTCAAGCAGTGTCAGAGAGTTCTCACTCGTTGGATACCTCAAAACTAGCCTAACCTCTTCACTGGTCTCACGATTCGATAACGGTTATAGTGTCAACGATTCGATTAGGTTTCTCTTGTAAGCCTATATTGTCACGTCTATGGCTGAATCAAGCACAAGTAAGCTACAAAGTAATAAATAGGCTATATTTGGAAAGTGGTAGGCTTTGCACAACTGTGGTCAATCACAACTTATATTGTACACGTATTGCATAACTATTAGACTAAATAAAGTGTAAGGGTAAGAAATGCTAGTGGCAATTAGCTGATAGATGCTAGCTGATTAGCAGTTATGATAGCGCTATTTTCGGGACATATTCTGAGCGGACGATCCAAAAAGGAGCCAGACGGATTTCTTTACATATTTTTAGAAAATTTGTGTGTTTGCTGTACCGTTACTCTGCGATGCTCACGTGAAGTTAAGCTATCAGCGTTACTTGCATCATGTTGACATCTACCCGGTGCTTGTTATACTACTAGGTATGCTAATATTTGTGCTGATATCATCAGGTAGGCTAATCACAAAGTTTTAATGTGTTGTTTTACGTGCATGTGTGTAAATTGACCTGGATATGAAGGGCCGTCTGTATCGCTAAATAATAATGTTTCTAAAGAGATAAAGAGACGAGTCCTGCATACATATAGGGGAAACACTACACTGCAGCAGATGAAAAATAAACAAGCAACATCAGTAGGCTAGGCTATAATCGATTACGGGCCGTCACTGCATCGATGCAGAACTACGTCCGCATCGCGATGCAGAATTACGTCTGCATCGTTGAAACAATTCATTTCAATGCCCCTACTCATCTGCCCCTTGTATTTTAAGGAGCCGCCACACAGAAAACTATGTGCCAAGTTG
This sequence comes from Amblyopsis rosae, assembly GCA_025399935.1. NCBI lineage: Eukaryota > Metazoa > Chordata > Actinopteri > Percopsiformes > Amblyopsidae > Amblyopsis > Amblyopsis rosae. The sequence continues at coordinate 7,392 of JAODTR010097069.1, read as the reverse complement.
CAATCCCTAATCTGACACAGTTCAGTAAAAGGTGCATTTTAAGTGCTTGCATGCAAATGTTTTCTTCCAAGGAACCTTTCTAAACTGTCAAAGTCCACCAGAAGAAAAGAATATGTAACAATAACTAAAAATGTTAAAATGCTAAAAATAAACTGATCTACTTATACTATGGATTCACTTAAATATACTACAGTATATGTATGCAATGTAATGTATACTTCCAAATAAACATTCAAAATGTAGATACTGTAGATAACTCACTCTTGTTGTTAAATTGATTTACAGATCAGTGGGGAATGCAATGACGTGCAATAAATTTGTTCAGATATACCTGTATTGTATAGTACAGTTACATTACTACTGTTTAAAAGAGCAGGACACACCTCTACATGAAGTACAAAGCAATGCTGTGCTAACAGCACAGCATTTTATTGTTGCTGTGGGTGAACTGTGGCCAGAAATTTAAATCATCATTGTTCATGGGTTTTATACTACTGTAAATAAAACATTTGAATCCATGGAATCTTCCATTTTCAACAGCTGACAAAGGTATGCATACTGTACAATGCCATGAAAAACGCGATTGCCTTGGCATTTCTTCGTATCCTATGTATCTTCATTATAAAGGGTATTGGGAAGAGTTACAGGATGCAAGCACACAAAGCACGACAAACTCCCAGAGGGCTTTGGGACTGCCACAGAACTTTAAATGGAACGAGTCCAGTGTGGGTTCAGACGCAGAGGTTGACGGTGACAGAAACGCCAACCAAGCACTGCTCTGGCAAGTGGCCATGGCACTGCGCGCTAACACAGCTTGCTAAAGCAAATGGGCCCTTTTGGACAGTTTTCAGACACGATGACACACCTCAGAGACTATACAGTACGTGAGAACCACATGAAGGCCAAGGTAACATGCCAAACCAGAGAGCAGCCTTGTCGCAGCCTTCCGTGTGTGTGTGTGTGTGTGTGTGTGTGCGTGAGAGAAACAGCTGCGCACTGTGCCATTTCTCAGCAAAATGACACCTCACTATGTTTGTAAATAAAAGTTACAATAATTTCAGAGTTTATTTTGAAAATACAATGGGAAGTTAATAGACTCGTTGCTATAACCTCTGCAAACTCCTGAAATCGTAGGAGGCTTAACGGGCAATTGTGTTTTGATGCTCTGCTGTTCTGGTGTTAATTCTTGTGAAATTACATTAACAACATAACGAGCTCAACAGGCTTGCAGCAGATGACCATGGATCTTTGTGGTTTCAGTCTCAGAGCGCAGACGTACACACGTGCACACACACACACTTCATTCTGTATAATTCTGCCAGCATGTGCAGTACACTAGTACTTTCTTGCATAGTGTGAATTTGCTTCAAGCACACAAGTTATGAGCATTCTGGAAATGGGTTAATGCAACATTTGCAATTTTCACCACTTTGAAAATTGCAAATGTTGGCAAGGTGGTCTCTTCCATTCTACTACACAGCCAAGATGGCAACCACTGAGGAGACAAGACACTTTCTGACATTAAGTACACCACATGCACCACTCTCTCCCTTTGCGTGTGTGCATGCGTATACACTGTATATAAATATTATACAAATTAGTGTACAGTAGGACATATGTTTAACTGACTGTTGCTAAGATACAGTAATGGCCACTCAGCTAAACACAGGCGACTTCTGATCCATCACTGACTTCTACTGGCACTTTGAAACTATAGTGGATCGATTCCTCTAAAGAGCCTTTATCTGGCTCCCGCTGTGACTTTCAGGCATTGACCGAGTTCCCTCAGAATGGCCATTTCCGTAGGCATCAATGTGACCTTTCCAGAGACCCGCAGGATGCGAGGGTGTTGTGCGGTCAATCACTGCAAACATTGTGCCTTCAGACTTCAAAGCTGCTCAGTTTCTAGATTCCATATCAACCTGGAGACACTTCAGTTCACTCCAGGCTTGAAACTCAAACTCCATTACTGCAAACAGCAGTAATTAAAGTAATGCAGGGAAATAACCTACCCAATGAAACAGGAGCTTGCAGTTTATCTGATGATATGGCTGATTAAACAATCATATCATGCTTTCTTGCACTCGTGCTACACAAGTAGAAGGCATGCTTATATCATTTAAAATAATTACCGTGTCTGATTAGAAAGTGAAACACATGAAGGTGAAACGTGGGGGTCACCCAGAGAGCACACGGTGGAAGAGACTTCAGCTGTTATAAAAACCAAGGCCACTGTAAGCAGTCCTTATTAGTCGAACTCTAGCTCTTTGTGTGTTCCTCCTTAACTTTTTCTGCTCTAGTACTTTTGTTATTGGTTGTGTGTGTGTGCGTGCGCGTGTGTAACACGTCAACCTGAATCACCTGAACAAGCTGAGAAACAACTGCGCTAGCTGGATGAAAGCTACTATGTGTTTTGTAGAGACACACAGCTACAGTATACGCAGCAGGACCAGATGGCAGTGTATGCTTGCAGAGACAGAGAATGCCGAGCACTTTCTCAGCTTCGAACTTAGAGTTCAAATCAAAACAGTATCGCTTTGTGGCCCTTCGCAGCGGCACATCACACATCGAAATGCATTGTGAAGCAAAGCGCAGTGCTACGGCTTTGTTGATACGAGCAGTGTTTGACACTTTGTTTATGTTACTATTTACGGAGCCAGGGCTGTGTACAAGAATCAGTTTATTTTTTATATATTTAAATATAATATATTTTATTTAATTTTTTTCCGATTATTGCTTTTTGTTGAATTTTACAAAAACTGTATTAGCTTACATTTAGCTTGCAATACTTGACTACCTTTAACAAATAAACTAGAACTACCGATGAGTCCAATTCTCTCTTACCGGACGGCTTACTTGCCCAAAAGCAGAGTCATTCCAGTTAATACCTGCAGTCATCCACTGATGGATGTAAAGTAATGGAGCAGACTGGCAAATATGATTAATATCATGTATTCCCTGCTAGCTGAGGACTCCTGCCTGGTTGAAGATGCCACATAGCCTGGATGCTGCCCATCTACAGTAGCATACAGTGCCTACGCAGTTTACGTGAAGAAGTTTAACTAGAGGCTTGACTTGAGAGAACCCCGTTTGAAGCACAGGCGAAGAAACAGAGAAGTCACGTTGCCTAACGTGATGCCAACCGCACGCCAATAGAAAACAAACTAGCCGGGATGCACAGTAGCAGCATTTCTCAGCCATAATGACCCAAAACTGCATCTCCCTGTCTGAGGACCAGGACCACAAACAGATTGAGTTACATTTTCAAAACCGTGGCATATCGGTGGTGAGACATAATATGGCCCTTTGTCTCCATAAGTACTTAAAAAGAGTCTTAACTGGAACAACATAAAAATAGAAGTTGTATTATTGTAACAGTGTTAGCAGACAGTGTCAGGCATTTGGCGATCGTTTTGTCATAGCTAAACTGGTCATGAATGGCTTCCATCTCAGTCCAGATGAACGCCTGTAAGTTACGTGTGAAATGTGAACGAGACATCAGCGATTCCTCTGTTCTCGTCATACTACTTAGAATTGTCAAAGTATTCCCTGCATCCACCAGGATACCTGGTGTAACACCATTTGTTATTTATTTGCTATCCCTCTCCTTCCCTGCAGTCAAAGAAAATATCAAATTGATATGTCAAGCTTTTATTGCACTGAGAGAGCCATCTCTGAGACTCATCACAGTAAATGTTCAGATAGAAATAATACTGTAAAGAGTCCAAATGTAGCACTAGCCACCAGTAAACAATGCATTGTTAAACGTGAATATGAATGTTACTTAGAATTTAGCTGTCATGGCCTCTATGCATTATTCATTACATGTTGCCAGGTTTATCTGAAAAGGAAGCGGGCGTATTTGTTATAGAAGTAAGATACTTGTCATTTGGACACTTCGATCTATCTTCTGCTAAGCTCGCATTCAGCTTTTCTTCAATTGCAAATGCATGAATTTAAAGTCATGCCATTACGGTGGCAGAACGCATCGCAATGCAGAATGGCGCCAGGACCGGCTACACAGACATCTCCCAGCGAATAATAAAACAATTATACAGTGTCCAGAACGAAGCCTTCTGAACTCAGCTCTGTTCCCTGTGACAGGTGGCATGCGTCAACATTTGTGCATGTAGTCACAGCAGATGTGGTCTTTACACAGTGCTGCTCAAGTTCCCACAGCAGCCCGACGACAAGCCCGTCACGGCGCGCGCGTGCGTGTGTGTGTAAGACGTGTAACAACGTCACTGAGCAACATGCGCACACCCCTGATACTGTGCATGGCTAACATTCCAGGAGTGCGGTGGTAACGCTGTTGACAGATTCAATAAATTCACGTTGGCTCTTGGGACACGGTGAGTCTGGGCTGTCACCTACTTCTCATGGGATACTTACACATTGTCCATCAATCACTTATTTATCATTATTCGTTCACAAGAACTTCACAAGCATTACAGACGTCTTTACAGGTCAGTACATCTATATAGCCATGCAGATTTGTCATAATAATGAATCTGCTGCGTTCAATGTCATTCGACTTAACCTTCATAGACTAATGTTTGGTTCAAAACCTCAGAGATTGTCAAGGTAGGGACAAGCAGTCCTAGACATATGCACCTGTGTCCAGCCAGCCAGAGGAAAGCAGTTGGCAGGCGACAAGCCAAGTTAGAACTCCTCACAGGGGCTCTCCAATCAATGACAACGTGACCGGCTCTCCTGACATCACTCACTCACAGGAGGTGTCATTAGGCTTGCGTCCAGACAAGGCCCTGCTTTACAACCTCAATCGCCAAACCTCTCCACAACAACCGCCCCCCCCCACCCCCTTTCCTAGCCCTGCCTCCAAACCCACTCACGTCCATTCTGACCTAGTTCATCTTTCACCGCTCTCTTTCCTTCACCCTATGTCCTCCCCTCTATCAATCTACCGTGTTCACGCGTCAAGACGTCCGCGCTGTATGCGGACAAACTAGCGCATGGCAAGGTGAGGGGAGGGGCAATGACAACCTTTGTGAAAATGGATACCGCGGTGGACCTCTGCAGATAGGAATGTTTAGAATCCAACAAGGTCTCATTTATTTGCCCCATTTATTTGCCTCATCATTTAAATCTAGAATATAAATGTCTAAAACACACTTATACTTGAAACTGTTGTCCCAGCTCAGGTGCAAAAGGCGACAGCACCTCGTATGACGTTTTGTCTTCACCCAGGGTACGGTAGCCCAGCTGAATCCTGCTGGTCCCTGGAGGGCAACCCTGCGTAATTACAGGCATATTAAAAAAGGAACACACCTTTACTCTTCTTGGGCGGTTGGCTTTATGAACCTGTCTCCCTCTGTACCCACACCTGGGTTTATATCAGAGTTGACGACAAGTGTAACGAGCGCATGCAAAACAGATACGGACAGTTGCCAGAAAACTGCCATCCTCTGGCAGGAGTCTGTACAGTACCACACGAATATTACTTGATGTCACAGACTGTTAAGATTAATGCATTGCACCGTAATGACAGCAAAGTATATGTGGCATTACCACATTCTTAATTTGTTTTTGTTTTTTATCTGCCCGTCTCCTTTTTTATCTCTCACTGAGAGCGTACCATATTTGCCTGAGGTGATAATTTCCTTTTGCCCGACAAATAGTCAAATAGTTATTTTCCACAGGCTTTGGTGACTAAATAAAAAATTTACAATTACATTGGCCTTACCTTTATATACCCACCCCATCATTCAAAAGAGCTACTTATAATCTGGAAAAACAAGGCTTAAACAATGGCTATACAGTATAGCGTTAAGAACATCTACATTGAGTCAATGTCTGTGGCACCACAGTGTGCAAATCCTATCGCATCACTTAACGGTTGTTTTCAATGGTTTTGTGTTTAAAGGGAAACCGAGGAGACAGATAGACCAGTGGAATTGAGAAATAAGGAAACAGAAATGGCTGGCGGGGGTGCCAGACATTGTGACAGCTGTGTGGGCACGGCTGGATGTACCACAACAAGAGGCTTCCAAGCCAAGACCCTCCATTTTGACATGACCGCGTCAAGTCACAATGCACAACAGCTGCCAATCAACCCCTCCCGCCCAAACGGAGCAGCCTAACAGGTCCTAGAGCTCCACAGTGACAGACGTCCCTCTCCTCGCTCTCTCTCGTCTTCATCTGCCGCTGTCATTGCTGCTCTCCTCTGAGCTTGAGGGAGCCTGCTGAGCAGTCACGTCACGGACGTGTCCGCCCATGCTTTCTACCTCTCTGGCTGCCTCCCTCAGTAGCTCGCTTGTGAAACAAGAGGACACACCTCTTGTCAGCCTCAGTCAAAAGGCATATTGTAACGGAGTGGCATCTCGCCAAAGTTATACGCCAAAGCTCAAAACCACGCAGCTTCAAAATGAGTTCCTTAAAACAATAATACACGGTGCTTCTACGAAACTAATGAATTCTGTACTGCGGTTCAAATCAAACCCTTACGATCCTTATAGGTGCAACTGTCCTCCCAGCCAATGTCAACAATGTCATTTCAGATTTCAGTTTATTTACATTGTCCCTTCCACACTTACTTATGCAACACGTTTATTTTAAAAGCCCCACTGGCTCCACTATAACAGATGGTCTAGTACTGTAAATAGCCCCTGGTGTCCATACTGCATGGAAAACAATAGTGTGGCTCAAGTGTCAGGAAAGCCGAGTTGAACACAACTGTGATTCAGCAGGCCCCACCCCCCCTCCTATTCTCAAGATGGGCGTTGCCATGGTAGCCGCCTCCTACCTGCCACAGAGTTGGGCCGAGGCATCATGAGGGAGGAGGTGGCGTGAGGCGGGTGGGGCACGGGGCCCTCGTTGGGGCCGCGACTCGGAGGTGCGGCCGCCGTGCCGCCGTGGAGGTGCTGCTGGGGGCCCTCCTCCTCCGCCACGGGGGAGCAGGTTTCGGCCCGCGCGCCGGCCGTGAACCCGGGGCGGCCTCGGGCGGCCCGCACACTGCCGTCCTTGTTCCACTCCAGGCTGGAGCCGCTGCGGTCGTCATTCTCCGAGGAGCTGGTGACCGTGGCTGAGGGGGGAGATGGGGGGGAGGAAGGGAGAGACAGACCACATGAGAGAGAGGCGGCATGGGGGCTGGCGGTGGGGGAAGGCTAGAGGAGTGGGGAGAAACTGGAGGTGCTGTAATGAACGAGGACCCTCAGAGTCTAGAGCGGGCCGCTCCTCTTCGTCACTGACCTTATCAAAGCTGCCCTCCGTCTCAACGCATTTTAACAGCTCTGTTTGGCTCGCACTAATAAAACACTAGCTGGCTGTGGTGTGTGTGTGTGTGTGTGTGTGTGTGTGTGTGTGTGTGTGTGTGTTATGCGTGTGTGCGCGTGTGTATTGGACAGTGTGTTGCGTGTGTGTGTTATGCGTGTG
>JAODTR010097048.1:0-13510 GCA_025399935.1 Amblyopsis rosae | reverse complement strand
AAATAAACGTGCAGTTGGAAGTACTTTTGTTGTTGGCGTTATATTTGGAAGCTCTGACGACAGCGTGGAGACACCAGATCTCTACAACAGACAATAACATTTGTACTCATATGTATAGGAAAACATGTTAAACACAGTAAAACATTTAAAATATTCATCATACTGTATGGAACCAAAGCATAACGCCCTCTCACATGCACGCACACAATGAAGGATTATGTGTTTTGGTTTTTCTCAGATACCCGTAGCCTAGCTAGCCTACTGTCTGTACCATAGCATGGCAGACAGTAGGCTATCATATAATAGCGCTGCCTTCCAAAACTATGAAGAAAATAAGTTTATAGATTACTCACCCTCATAATTATGGACGTAATTTGTACAATTGAAACATTTCTCCCATTTAGCGTTGTAAATCGGCAACTCGTTGAAATGAATTGCAGGTGTTTACTTAATGTACGTTTGTGGCCACGTTATGGTGCTGGTGAGCCTACATCGGCCATTAGCGCAGAAGAAGAAACTTTACGTTTGCGACTTGGTTTTGTGTTTTTCGATTTGCTGCGTGCTCCTGACTTGGTTGTGTTTTTCGATTTGCTGTGCGCTCCTGACTTGGTTGTGTTTTTCGATTTGTATCGTGTTTGCACCTGTCGGCCATTAATAAGCATTAATAAATACTGGAGCCGGTAGCAGAAAAGCCAGTACCGGCATGGCACCGAAAAATTGCTGATCCCAAAAGTTATAACCAGTTAGAATCAGTCAGTGGCTGTTGGCGTAGTTACAATGTATTCTCTCTATTGTCTGCCAGGAGAAAACAAAACATGAGCGAGAGCAATGAAAAGTAGAGCAATTAATGGTATGTGGAAGAAATGACGTATTATGGGCCTCGACGGAAATACAGGAGAAATAGTCAGAAAAAGGTGAAAAACCAAAATACCGTAGTACCCTGCCTATATGTGTTCAAGGCGGCGAAAAATGTAATCATAACTCTGGAGAAAGTTTGAAGTTTTGAATGACCTGTGTGATTGAAATGTGTTCGAGGATATATACAAAAACAAATGGAGACGATCTTTGGAGAATTAGATAGCAAAATACCGTAGAAACTACTAAACTACCAGTAGGCCTACTAACTTCACTGCTACAATTTAGCATCGAACTGCCATAAGAAATTTACAAACAGGGATCTCTCTCTTTCTTTTACAAACAGCACATGTCTCTCTTGCTCTCTCTCTCTTTTACAAACAGCTCATCTATCTTTATATCGCCTTACTATTACAGTAGCCTACCACCAGTAACGTAATATTTCAGTTAAAAAATACGCATCCAGCTGGTGGCTATACACATGTAGGCTAACAAACTCATAAACCCGCTGTCTGTAACACAATCGTAGTCTGTAATATATGTTATTCGAGTCAGCTAGGTTACACACAGACAACCGTCAAACGACACATGTAAAGGACAAGTAGGCTATGCCGTTAACGATTTGTTGCTAGGCAGTGAGGATCTGCACGTTTAGAATAATTCTATTGGCTAGCGTGTATGCTCTGACGTAGACACATACAATCCAAAAAGCAAACCTGGTGGTTTAAGCGGGGGACTTTCCATATATGTTTGTATTGGGGTGGGCAGGGGAACACAGTCCTCTCATGTTTAAAACTTTTTCTGATGGTATTTAACCTTGACATGTACAAACGTATTATAGAAAACATGTAAATGTGGATTTTGGTGGCAAGGACCTTTAAACATTCAGTAGCTTTTTTTTTATATACTTTTTTTTTATTTATTGGACAGAACAGTTACAGGTAGAGATAAGAAATAAGTGGGAATGAAATATTTGAACCAATTAAAAAATTCCCACCTGCTAGATTCGAACCTCTGTTTCCAAGAAACTCATGTAGTCACAGACCTACTGCTTAAGACACTAGCCTCGCGAGATCAGAATGGTCTCGCAAGCTTCAGTTTAATATCGCCGTGAGAATCAGTCTGGAAAGCCTCGGAATCATTTTGAATGTGTCCAAGTAGCAACTGAACTTTCTAGTAAGCGTTGTGTTTATAGCTATACGGGCCTGGTTTTCCAATCAGCGTCATGCTTATAGCTATATGGGTGTGGTTTAGGTGTGCCGACCATGGTGCCGACAGCAAAAACAACCAGATGGTTCATCCAATCAACTGCCAAGTATTTTTTTTGAAGTATAGCCATTTACAAAGAGTTTCAATGTATGATAAAGATCCCCAGATGGACTCGTGACAACAATTACTCTGGTATATCAGGTTATTAAGCCACAGCTCCAGGCCATACTTTTAGCAGCTGTAACCCATAGTAGAATATCCTACTGTTTAACACAAAGGTAAAAGGGTAGATAATGTTAAGATAAATGTGACCAAAAAAACAACATTTGATTATGATATGGGCATCAGGTTTGTACATCTAATAAGGGCCTCAAAATCGTTTCTGGATGTAAATGGGAATTAATTCGGAAGGAAAGGTCTGACTGCTGCTTCAGGCTCAGTGGAAGGGAGGAGAGAGACTCAGGGTTGTTAAAGAAAAGGTTCACAGAGTCAGTTACCATGGTAACTTTCCCTGAGTTATCTTTCTAAAACAGAAAACTAAGAGTTTCCGTCATTTCAGAGTTAACAAACTCAGAGTTTGACTAAACCCGCTTGCTGAAATAGGGCCCTACAGACAATCCAGACAGAACCTATTGATGTTAATTACAAGGGCTCCTCCGGGATAGCTGATTACAGACGGAGATTTCCACATTGATACTAGCCTGCCTGCTTTATTTTGTATCACTCAAAAATGATAGCATGGGCACTACGCTGACCTGCAGGCTACACGAAGTCACAAACTGTAGAAAACACATTATCCAACTCCCATGCACCCGGCACCGCAGCAACAGACACCAAATTGGTCAGTCAATCAGTCCACCGCTAAGCACATCACCCACTCGTCCTATAGCTTTTGTCGCTGACGTAAAATTATTCTGGAATTATGTCTGAACTTTCAAAATAACGCATGTGGTTTGACGTGACCTCCGTTTTTTTTCACATCGTTTTTTTCACGTCGTGCTTGGTGTAAAAGGGCCTCAACACACACGCAAGCAAAATACTACATTATGCTTCACTACACTGAGGGAGCAATATATAGCAGAGTCTGTCATGAACTCTCACTGTGTGATATACTCTCTCTCTCTCTCTCTATCTATATATATATATATATATATATATTTAAGCTTTTAGCTGCAGAAGTAATTTAGTTGTCTCATAGAATTTACAGGGGCAGGATGGTCTCTAGTGGGCTGGGTGTTGGACTTCCAGCCGGAAGGTTGTGGGTTTGAACCCCAGTGCTGACCTACCTGTAAGCATCCTTGAGCAAGATGCCTAACCCCCTAACTGCTCCCGGTGGTTGGTCGCACCTTGAATGGCAGCAATCACCATCGGTGTATGTGACAGGGTGTGTGTGACTGGGTGAATGTCAGGCAAAATACTGTAAAGCGCTTTGGATAAAAGCGTTATATTAATACGCCCATTTACCATTTACCAAAGAACATGCAAACCTTGGTCTTTGTTGTACTGTAGCCTACTGTATTCTCATCATGGGTGCCATTTTCATAGAATTGTAGGTAATTTATGCACCCTGGTGTGGGATTGAAGTTCAGTTCCATTCATTCTTTTTCATTTTTAAAATGAGTCAATTGTACTTACTGCTGAATGTACACATTATACTCCAATACATGTGCAGCTCCACGGCCCCTCCCCATTTTGTTTAATTATTAGGAATGCAGAAAGACTACTTTGGGTGTGTCATGGTGATGAAAAAGAAAGGAAATCACTGCAGCACTGGGAAACAAGCATTAACATTTTAGAGACTGGCTGCTTTTAAACTAAATGTAAAATATTGTTACGTTCATGCTGTCATGACAAGTTTTAAGTATATTGTTCTGTATAGCTGAAAAGATTTTTGCATAGTTCTGCAAAGATGGCTGCCCAGCAAGAAGAGAGAGACGAGTCACCAAGTCATCTTTCAATGAAAAGTGACAACAGTTAGATGGTGCAGCCTCTTAATTTCAGCTCACAAGTGGACATGCACAAATACCGGTAGGAGTGATCATTTTTGAATAATGTATTTTTAATAAATTAATAAAAAAAATGTTGTAGTTTAACATGAGGGTTTAGTTTTTATTAGCAGATATTTTATGAATCTAGCAGCACTAATAACCTTCTCTGCCCACGTTTTTTAGCAATGGATTATTTGGATAAACTGAAACATCACAGCACAGTGTATGTGTGTTTTAAGGTAATACATATTAGCGTAGTCTATTGTATTATAGGGCACAATCTATCATTTAACTATAGGGCACAATCTATAAACTACGGCATAGTAGTAGCCTATAGGACTAGCCTTTCTGCACTGTAACTATATTCTATATTTGCTAAAATGTGAATGTATGACCCATCGATATAGTAGCCTATATGTGCACGTTATTTCTGAAATCGTCTTCGGCTTAAGTTTTCTGATGTCTATTCATTAATATAATAACACTATGCATATAGCATACAGTGTCACGATCTCACTGTGGTAAGGATCCAAACGGAGACATCGAATTCGGCAGCCACAATGTGTGCGACTTCGAGTCGTCGGACAATGCCCATTAACCAGGACGATAGTGCTAGCACGGCAATGTCATATGTAGCCAAGCATATTAGCACGGAGTTGCGTGATGTAGCGTGCTGCGGCTAAGATGGGCCTTTCCATTCCCCCTCCCCCCATTGTCGAGGGTTCGCTTCTGGACGGAGCCCATCGGAGGGAGCCCCTCGTCGAGGCCATCCCCTCATCCCGCTCTTCCCCGAGGTCCACGGGGAGATCAAAAAAGTGTGGACGAACCCCTTTTCTGCCTGTGCACCGGTCCGGGGTTTTGCTGGTTCGACTAGGCTGGACCAGGCTCGTGAGCTAGGCTACATGGTTTTCCCGCCCGTGGAGGGCCCGATAGCCAGCTATCTAGCCTCAACAGAGTCAGCGGGCTTTGGGAAAACCTCTCCACCCAACTAGAGCCGACCGCCAGATGGCATCCCTTCTGGAGCGGTCGTATGTGGCTTCCGGCCAAACAGCGTGTGCGATTAACACGCAGGCTTTGCTTCAGCGCTTCAAACTGCTGACGGAGCTAGCGACGTCTGTGACGGCAAGCAACGAGGTACTATTAGAGCCCTGAACGAGCTCTAAAGAGGAGCGGGGCAAATTTTGAAAAACTTGCCCGACCTATTGCGAGACAGGCCCACGCTACAATGGTGAGCGTGCCCGTGGGTTCTGAAAACAATAGATGCTGGTTACGTCATTCAGTTTGCAACACCCCCCCCCCCCCCTCGCTTCAAAGGGATTGTAGAGTCTATAGTGCTGAACAAACAGATGGTTGCTCTCGATAGAGAAATATAATCACTGTTAGAAAAAGACGCTCTCCGCATGGTCCCACTAGAAAGTGCGACAACGGGGTTCTACAACTTCCAAAAAAAAGACGGAAGCTTTCCCCAATACTGGATCTGCGAATGCTGAACAAGTCTTTAATGAAAATGAAATTTTGAATGTTAACCACACGACACTGGCTCCGTTACATTCGCCCCAAGGACTGGTTTGTGAAATTGGATCTTAAAGATGCATATTTCCACCTACCAATTCACCCACGCTACAGGAAGTATCTACGCTTCGCCTTTTGGAGTCAAGCATACGAATTCCAAGCTCTGCCTCAGCCACCCCCTCTTGTGTATAAATGTATTCCTAATGCCTCAACTAAACTAGAAGCATTGTACTGTTCACGCTGTATGTTGCTTCTCCTTGGCCAAGTCTTATTAAAATACATTAAAGTAAGGCAACTGGACTCTAAGCTGAATTATTTTATCTATCTATTCAGCGGAGCTGAATCTTCTCTCCCTCCGTGCGGTTCACGTGCCAGAGAAGCTGAACTGTGGAGCAGATCTTCTTTCCAGAGGAGCTCCCAGTGCAGCGGAATGGCATCTCCATCCTCAGGTCGTTACAGAGATCTGGAAGAGGTTTGGCCAGGTGGAAGTGGACCTCTTTGCATCTCAGGAGACTACGCACTGTCCACTGCGGTTCTCCCTAGGGGAGGCACGCAGGACTATCTGGCACCCACGCCCGGACCTATGGTGTCGCCAGGCCTGGTACCTGAGCAGGAGAAGCTCCTAGCATCAGGACTGTCTGATGTCTGAAGTAGTTTCCACTATACAGAGTGAAAGAGCACCATCTACGCGCTCTCAGTACTCCCTGAAGTGGACGATCTTCGCCCAGTGGTGTCAGTCACGGGGGCATGATCCTTTTCAGTGCCCTGTTGGTCCAATCCTGGATTTTTTACAGGACATGTTTGCCAAGGGAAAGGCAGCATCAACGCTCAAGGTCTACCTAGCAGCGATTTCAGCATGCCATGTCGGCTTAAACGGATCAACACCTGGGAACCACCCACTGACGTCACGCTTTATTTTATGGCCGGCGTGCGGCGCCTACGATCTGATGGTGGTCTTACAGGCATTGGCAGGGCCCCCATTTGAGCCCCTATACACTGCGGACATTAAGACAGTGTCCTTGAAGACAGCACTGTTACTAGCGCTTGCTTCTGCAAAACGGGTCGGGGAGCTACAGGCCCTGTCTGTACACCCATCCTGCATGCAGTTTGTGCGGGACGGACATTAGGTTATGCGTCCTAACGCGGCGTTCACGTCAAAGGTGATTACCATTTAGGAATCAAGTAATCGAACTTGAAGCATTTCACTATCCCCCTTTCGCTTCAGTGGAGGATGAGAGGCTGAACGCGTTGTGTCCGGTGCAGTCTTTACGATGCTACGTTGATCGCACTAAGGGCTATAGGCGTAGTGACCATCTGTTTGTGTGCTTTGGCTCCCAAGCCAGGGGTAAGCCCCTGTCCAAAGGGCGGCTATCGCAATGGCTAGTTGAGGCAATAGGGCTGGCCTACAGGTGCCTGTCCCTGGAGGTCCCACTAGGCCTGCATGCCCACTCGACTAGAGGGGTCTTGTCATCCTGGGCCCTTTTCAGAGGGGTTTCGGTGGATGACATATGTAGAGCGGCAAGCTGGAGCTCCCCGCACACATTTGCTTAGTTCTACATGCTTGATGTTACCAAGTCCTCCATGAGCGATGGAGTTGTTGGAGCATGTGACCCAGTGGTGTGAGCCACATACTGTCTCAAAAGCATTCTATACTTCCTTTCATGTCCAATAATTCCGCATGACGGATGCTATAAGGGAGGGGGACTGAGATCCCCTTTCTACCCTCCCCAACATCCTTCACAGTTTGTGGGTCTATGTTAGGCTTCACACAGGTTGTTAGTGATGCCGTGCTTATTGAAGCATATGTTCGGGATTCCCCTCGGTCCGCCACCATACTGGTCGCGTGATTGTATACGGTCCCATAGGTAATAGATTGCAATTCCTGCGATAGGGAGCGTCTGGGATGTTTTCACATCCTCGGTTCCCTGAGTATACACCAGATCTATTACTTTCGCTGCGGTACGGTGCACCCCGATGCGCTCAGCGGTGAAAAGAGGAAGTTGAGAGGGCACGCTGCTATTTATGCCCCAGGGGCGGGTCAGGGGCGCATCTTTGACCTTTTCAGGCATTCGGCGTGATTGTAGAGTTTTTCGAATGGATTACCATGATCACATGATCGTGTACCATAAGTAACAGATCCTCAGGGAACCGAGGATGTGAAAACATCCCAGACGTTCCATCGCACTGGGAACTTGGTTAATCAGTGACTCTGTTGCAAAAGTAGCTGAACTACCTGGGTCCAGAAATGCGTACATTGTCACCACCGTGGTTCCTTTTTGTGCTTTGACACACACTGGAATTATTGAAAGAGCACAATCTTCCCTTCCGGCCCCAGTGACACCAAAAGTTTCCATAATTTGTACAAGGGCACTTGATACGGATTGTTCAAAACCTTCTTTTGCTGTATCTTCTTGTACGTCTTTAGTGTTCATGTGCAGCAGTGTCTTTAGTGTTCATGTGCAGCAGTGTTGGATGTAGTCGAGAACATTCTTGACAATGAGCTTTCTCCTTGCAACTGCTACTCATGTGACCATGTTTTAAACATGCAAAACACAGACATTTGCTTCTCAAGAAATCAATATTTTCTTTATGTGGTTTGCTCTTCAGTTTTCTGCAGACTGCAAGGTTGTGTTGATTTCCTTTGCAATAAACACACGGCTTGCTATTTGCATCCACTGGGACAGTTTGTGATTTTGTTGTTGCTTGTTTGTCGTTTTCCACCTTGATTTTTATACTCTGATCTTGAGGGAACAACAACTGTTGTGAAAACTTTTCTTGGTTTGAGTGTCTCTGTATTGTGGTGGTGGTTTTTGTCGGACTGTGTCTCTTGTTCTTGTGCTGGTTTATTTTATGTTTCCATAGAGCGGGTGTAATATATACCTTGCTTGTTCACAGTGTCGAAAAAATCTTTGAACTTCACTCTTTTCTTTGTTTTCTCTTGTATGTCACAGGCAGATTTTCTCCAGATTTCTTTCAGTTTATATGGAAGTTTATTAGCCAGTGACTTTATGTTAGCTGTGTTGTCCAAATCTTCCATGTAGCTAATATCTGTCATTGTGTTTGAGCAGCCGGTGAGGAATAATGTAAAAGACTGTAGTGCAGTGCCATCTTCTGGTTTGATTGTCTGCCAATCTAATGCCTCCTTTATATAGGCTTCTGCTATGTTGTAATCGTCACCGAAAAACTATTTTAGCATTTGTTTTGCTTTAGAATAACCTGCTGAAGGTTCCATGTGGATTCAGCTCTTAACCAGCTCATGAGGTTCTCTGCTGGTGTACTGCAACAAAAATTGTAAGCGATCACGATTATTGTCCGTGCTGGCTTCAATTCCATGCTCGATTGATCTGATAAAGGATTTATATTCAAGTGGGTCACCCTTGAATGTTTGAATGGTGAGGTCAGGAAGCAACGTGGATTGGTGATTCTTCACGAGGTACTCTGCGACATTGGCTTGCTGAGAGATGGCTTTGCATAAACTGTCAAGCACTGGACCATCATTGAATTCCATTTTTGGTGCAATCTGGGCTCTTAGAGGCGCTGCTGACCTAGCATAGTCTTTAAGTCTGTTAGTCGTCGGTGAGGTATGATGTGGTGGTGAATGAGAAGTAGTATTCACCTTTGTTTCACTAACATGTTCATCTACTTCAATGTTACTCGTGTCCACTTGTGTAACGATGGTCATTCAGCTGACACAGACATCAATCTTTAACACAGTAGCTTTAATCACTGTAACATACACAGCACACATCTGTGTTTGTACTGCAGTTATTATGCAAGTACTCCAGCAAAGTATACAACGAACTGAGCTTTTGTTCTTAACAAAAAAAATTTATCAAAATACACAATTTACAAAAGTAACATACCTGTAACATACACAGCACACATCTGTGTTTGTACTGCAATTATTATGCAAGTACTGTAAAAACAAAGAACAAATGTAATCTTACACGTTAATATCAACCAGCCTACAACGTGAATGATAACCTACTGCCGAACTACAGTAGCATGCTAGTTAACTAGCTTCCATTTGCTACTGAAATATACTTACATCAATTTAAATTAATTCGACGGAAATTCTCATACAGTACTACACACTTAACAAATACATTGCCTGGTACAACTTATTTTATAATAAACACATTTTACACAATAATACATAATCAGTTTACTGTGCTCCATTCATACGGCTTACCTCCAGCGAAAGTATACAACGAACTGAGCTGGGGAAAGCGAAGGTACCAGGATGTCACCAGAACTTGCAGTACCATGTTACACCAGTAGATGTCCCTCAACACACAAATCAAATAATGAAATAAACATCACAATCTTAACAATAGAAATAACCATTTTGCTGAAAATCACAAAATCAAATACAAAATGCATTTACAATCTTGTTACACCTGTGTATACTCGTATTTTTGCAAAATGTCAATTTTTGCATCTGACTCAGCGAGAGCGGTCTGCATTGCATGCATCTCCTTTCTGGCCTTTATGGCCGATTCCATAATTTTTTGCTAAGCTTCAAACTCCGCTTCTCTATGTTTATCATCTGCTTGTAATTGTGCCTCCCTGCATCTTTTCTCTGCATGCCAATCTGCTTCTTCCCTTTCTATAGCCAACTTCTCCTTTAAAGCCGCAGCCTTTGCCTTTAATGATGCACACTCCATTTCTGCCTTTATTCTAATCGAGGAAGAAGACGACGACATGCTTCCACATTATGATCCAGATTTATGTTGACGTTTAGTGGTCGACTTTGATGATGCCGACCTACTAATCCGTAATCTGTTTCTAATAAGGCCGTTCCAACGTCCATTAATCCTTGCAGAGGTAGTCTTGACTAATAATGTAGCTTTCTAATGAATGCAGCTTGACGCTCCCGATTCCCTCGTCCTCTTCCGTATCAAGCACGCCTTCAATAACGCACAAGACCACCGAGTTAAACTCAACTGTTTACTCACAAAATGAAACATGAACATACAAAAACTTAAATATCAATCCACATTATAAAGATCGAGCGATACCGAGAGGTCAAAAGACTGTGTGGCTCCACTCTCCGCTTGCCTGACTGTTAATGACTGTTAATAAAAGTCTTTGAATCTTTTGCATGGAATTTAAAGATGTAGTTACCAATAACCAAAATATGTTAAAGAGTGTTCCACGACGCCACACTGATGACTATTCTATGGCTTATCCACACACCATAAACAAATACAAATGATCTTATTATATTATTTAACTGTAGATATAAACACATGTAATTAAATTATTATTATTAATACTTAATGCTAACAAATCCCATTTAGGCTCCTACACACGTGAGTGCGTTTTAAGTCATATAGGTGTATAGGCCTAGCCTAGTTTTAGGCCTCTAGAGCATAGCTCCCCCAATTTTAGTCGAGCACCCCCTCAGCACCCCCAACGAAAATCATCTGGAGCCACCACTGGTTGATACTCTTCTGATTCAATCGGGTGGAAAGCAATGATTCTCCAGTGCAGTGGAATGCCAGAGTATATAGCGACTGGGTTGTAAAGTCCTGAACGAACAAACTAGGCTATACTTTCACTAGAAAAATGTTTTATAGCCTATGCCTTGAGAATATTACTATAGAGCAGGGGTTCTCAACTGGTCTCACCCTGTGACCCACATTTTCTCATAATCATTAAGTCGTGACCCACTTTTATAGAATTTAAGCCAAGCAAATTTATTTTTCAAAAAGAGCCTTAGAAAACACGTGCATCTTTTTTTAACATAAATACACATATTTACATGTGCAACGTGCATTTCAGAGCACTATAGTAAGAAACTGAGGAGGACCATGACAAATGCATGTATAAAAGTGAATAAAATATGAAAACTGCACAAATTTTAAAGAAAAAGGCGTAGAATACGAGATGTTTTCACCTAACCTGTCATTTGTGAAAGTCAATGAGACAGTTGGGCATGTGCTTTACTCTTGATCAGAGTTTCAAAGTCTGGGGTGACAGTCGTCAGAGTTACTCTCAGATCATGCTCAATGTTCAAACTGTTTCTCTGCTTTGACTTGAGCTGGACTAAAGTAGAGAAGCCACTTTCACACAGATAGGTCGTGCTGAATGGTAGCATCGTTTTGACTGCAAGAGTGGAGAGAGATGGATACTCAACCATCACATCGCTGCACCAGAAGTGCAGATCATCTCATTAAGCGGAGCTTGCAGTTTAATGAGATGAGCCGTGAGATTTTTTTTTAAGTCCGTTTTGGCCGCGGTGTCCAGCTGCTGTTCTTCCTGGCAAGCGTTGGGAAACATGTCCAGTCTGTCTTTAGATAAATTATTTACCCACAGTCTGATCTTTTTCTTGAACGCATCAATTTTGTCTAACCTTTCCCTTGCATAAACGCGTATAATGTGTTGAGGTGCTCAAACACATCAGCAAGATATGCAACTCGTGCGAGCCAGATTTCGTTGTCAAACAGTTCAGCATACAGGGAGTTACTCTCTGAAAGGAAGGTGGCGATTTCTGTTTTCAGTTCGTAAAAGCATGACAACACCTTACCCCTCGACAGCCAGCGTACTTCTGAGTGATACAACACCTGCATGTGCTCAGAGCCCAAGTCTTTATATAGATTTGAAAAGCAGCGGCTGTTCTTCGCACCCCGTTTAATGTAGTTTACCACTTTGATGACGTCTTGCAAAGCTTCATCAAGCACAGGCACCATGTTCTTAGCCGCTAGTGCCTCTCGGTGCAAAAAGCAGTGGTCCCAAGTCGCATTAGGTGCCCTCTCTAGAATTTTCTTTACCATACCTGCATGTTTCCCCTTCATGGAGGCAGCGACATCAGTTGTGATTCCCACACAGTATTCCCATCTTAGGCCCACTGAGTTAAAATACAAGTCCACGGTGTTGAAAATGTCCGCTGCCTTTGTAGTGGTAGGGGGTCTCTGCTGCAGAGAAATTGTTCTTGCACATTCAACGTCCCACACGTGGTTACACATGGTTAGCTATATCGGTGGATTCATCCATCTGTAAAGCATAGTAAGGGCTTGCCTGAACGCGGGCTGTTGTCTGTTGTTTTATATTACCAGACATGTCTTCATTTCGCCGAGCTACGGTATCATTTGACAGCGGTATGGTTTACAGCTTGTCCGCCGCTGACTGATCCATCACCTCTCTCACCATGTCCATGGCGGTAAAATAAGCTCTTCGGCTATTGTGTGGGGTTTCTTGGCCTTCGCAATACGGTAAGCTACTTGGTAAGACGCTCGGAGAGCTTGTTCTTGTTTGGAGCAAGAAGCTGTCACTGTCAGACACTTCTGTGATGCCCTCAGCTCCTGGACTCTCTTTGAAAAAACTCAAACGGCTCGTATTTGCATGCGGGATGTTTAGTTTGTAAATGGCCCTTCAGTTTGGATGGTTTCATGCTGCATGTGCAATGACTTCACTACATATCACACACTGGGTTTCTGTCCCTTTTTGTCCTCAGTGTACGAAAATCCACATTTTAAATACTCCGGGTCATATTTGCGCTTCGCCATCTTGCCTCCGAACATTCACAAAACTTAAAGTGAACGGTAATCAAATGATGGTTACCACGGCTATGGCGCTAGAGTGCTGCAAAGCTCTGACGCATGTCCGTCGAAATATTTTTTACAAAAATTAGATGTGCATTAAATATTACTTATTTATTTATTGACTTAAGTGTCCGCAACCCACCCAGAACGGGTCCGTGACCCACTTTTGGGTCTGGACCCACCAGTTGAAAATTGCTGCTATAGAGGCTATGTATTCACTCAGACTTCACTTGTGTGCAATCAAAGCTTGTTTAAAAATGAACTGACTCAAATGCACAATATTTGAGTGACTAAGACATTTGCTGGAAATAAATATTTTATATAGGGTAGACCGGGGAGGCTTGTCACATCTTCCATGTCTGTTTATATTTATCAGCATTGGCTCATCATAGAACAAAA